>CM074941.1:13394941-13425047 GCA_037576815.1 Pangasius larnaudii | reverse complement strand
TTTGTGTGAATGACAAACTGGCACATCTGGTTTGTGTGAATGACAAACTGGCACATCTGGTTTGTGTGAATGACATGTAGAAGTGAGCAATTATCTGATGAAAATGTAAATAACTTCTAAACACAATCTTCTTGTAAAATCTGTTTAACTATATGATGTGTTATATCACTGCATTCAGTCACAGTTTGGCTATTTTGCAAGAATTTCTAATGCAGCTTTAGGCTTCTTTAGAGTTCTTCATGATTAACAAAGATTATTTCCACATTTTGAGACTTTTACTTGCTGGTAAAAACCTGTGTGGTGCTCACCTGTGTGTGATGTGCACCTGTGCTCACCAGCGCCTCACAGTGTCCAAAAGAAAACACTACACACACAGGTGTATACCATTACACCATTAATATTATTGTGTATTGATTAATATCACCAAATATTTTTTCAGGCCATGGAAAAAACTACTGCAAGAGTTTTAAAACATGAATGGTTTCAGGATTCATATCATACTTTTTCCATGACACATTCTGACAAAATAATAATAATAATAATAATAATAATAATAATAATACATTTTTGAACCCAAACCTATAAAAATACAGTCGCATAATTGTTATAGAAATATAAATAGGTTTTAAGCACTTAAATAAGTACTTCCTCTATGAAAACAAAGGCAAAAAAGTCGAGATATACCAGAATGCTGTATGCTGGTATGTTCCAAGCCTCCCCCTTTTCCTGCACAGATGGTACAGTCTATACTGAGAAGGTCAAATTACTCTGCACGTCGCGCGCGTCCTGTGAAGCTGCGGCTCCTGTCAGAGTAACCGGCGCGGGACAGGCGGCTTTCCTCAGCATGGAGTGACCGTAAGTAGCGACATTTTCCGCCTCTTTTACTCCTTGTGTGTGTTGAAAACGACTGCAAGCTTGGGCAGTGGAAGTTCGGCTGCTGAAACTCGTGAACAGCCACACCGTGGGACAGTAACGGATCAGCTCGCGCGCTGTGCACCTGAATGACGCGCAGGTATAAGAACACACAGCTCGTGCTCGGTTTCATCTTCCTCAACTTTCCACAAGAGCTTTGGAAGTTTTCAGGCGGCATTAGGTTTTCTTTTTTATGCAAGAGTCATATAAATGGAAAGAGTTGAACTTCTCAGGTATAAACATATTTAAGAAGTTCTTTTAGTTTTAGTATCTGTAATATTGTACTGGATACACACACATACATACATACACACACACACACATATGCATACATACATACCGGGGCTGGTGGTTCGAGTTGCCTCTGCCCTGTGTGCGCTGAGCTTGCATGATCCACGTGCTTCTGGGATTTCCTCCGGGTACTCTGGTTTCCTCCCCAGTCCAAAGACATGCACTACAGGCTGACTGGCATTTCCAAATTGTCTGTACTGTGTGAATGTGAGTGTGTGTGTGATGTGGGTGATCCAGGGTGTCCCCTGCTTTGTTCCCTGGGATGAGTTCCCTGGGATAGGCTCTGAGATATATATGTCTATGTATATATATATATATATATATATATGTGTGTGTGTGTGTGTGTGTGTGTTTGAATTTGTTATTGGGAATGAACAGTGTGCTAACCAAATACGAACACAGATACAAATAGGAGGCACACTATTAGAAAGATTACTAGAAATGTTTATATGCCATCTGGTCAAGACTAGAGATGTGCATCGAGACTGGACATAAAAAATAAATTCGCGTAAGCAGGATATTTTTATGTCATTGCAGCCATGAACGGTCAGATATGAAGCTTGAGACAAACTTTCATTAACATTTAACATGCATGTGCAGTGCAATGCATTTACTGCTCAATCTGTTCTCTGTGTATTTGTATTAGTTAATTTGTGCATTTTATTCTTCACAAACACTAGGATAGCTGGATATTGTTGGCACACTAGCTACAGCATGGAGAAATGAATATAAACTGAGGCTAGCAGATGGCCCTGATGACTCACTCCCGCCTGATATAATCAAGTTTGAAATACATAAATACAGCGAAACTCAGACACCTCCAATTAGTCACAAGTTCTCTAGGTAAACAACGTCACAACTGGATAACAATACACCAAATTAGAAAGGAAATAAATGCCTTACTGGTTCGAGAAGAATATAATATATAAAGTCCAGAATCTCTTTTCTTGTTAAAGTAGAATATTTTCTCTTTGTTTACATTCTCTTGCTCTCTCGCTCTTTCCGTCCTGATTGGCTGCAACTCCTGCCTGTCACTGTGTATTCGGACTACTTTTGTGCCTGACGTTGGGGCATGATGTTTGACATACCCCTGAACATGCGGCGCATGATGCATTTACAGGGTTTATTCATTCATCCTCAGTAACTGCCTGGTCAGGATGGCTGTGGTTTAAAGTAGCTACTAATTTGTTTATATTTTGGAAAATAGAACCTGTTTTTTTAATTAATTAATTTATTTATTTTAGAAACTACTGTGGACAGGTACAAAAATAATAACTGCACATATCTTTGGTTGAGACCTATTATGAACTCGAGTGATGTAGCTGAGGTTGAGGAACTGTCATAGCTGCCATAGAATTCACAGACCATACTGACAGTGCTGGCATTTCTACATCTAACCATGATACAGATACATTTATTGTCATTGCATCACACCCACATATCATAGAATATGAGGCTCCTGCCGTTATAAAAGCTGTAATCCTGTGAAAGTGTGTAGCATCCTGGAACTTTTTAAGATTTTTTTTCTTTTAGCTATATTGTAATAGTTATATTATCGTAATGGGCTAACTTGATTGAGTGAAAAATTGCCCGTCGGTGCGAATGTGTGTGCATTGTTCCCTGTGATGGACTGGCATTTCATTCAGGGTGTATCCGTGCCTCATGCCGAGTATACCCGGAATACACTCAGAATTCACCACAACCCTGACAAGGATAAAGCGGTTAATGAAAATGAGTGAGGTTGAGGCTCCTGCGATTATAATAGCTATAATAACATATTAGGGATTTTTGAGCATCATTATAACATCTGTAGTAATATACTGAAGAGGTTTTAGGAAGCTTAAGTAATAATGACAACAGTGTGAAAGTGGATAGGGTTTCTGTAGGTACAAGAGTAATATATTGAGGAAGGTCGATCAGCTGCTCTGAATGAAGAGGATTCCCACTCCATTTGGTTAGGACATCACGGTTCGTAATTAGATTTGGGAATAAACACAGCCGAGCTGGTACGCAGATCAGCATCTGATATTATATTGCATAAAGATCATGGTTATAGCTGCTGGATGTATGATTTTGGCCTTTCTGGGTACAAGACACAAGTCAGAACACATTCTGAGTAAAGTCAAAGCTGTATTCAGAACCGAATAAGTGCACTAAGTAGTGTGCCTAAGTAGTAATACTGACAGACTGTTAAGTACGCTAGTGTGCGGTTCAGCACATGGCCAGAGTTTTTGCATCTCTAAGGATATAATAATCTACTGCTGTTTCCTCAGTATAACAGAGGCATTGTGAGAATTAAAAAAAATAATAAAATAAAACTTTACTGTGCACATCAGTGTGATTGAGTAGCAGGTAAAAGAGCAAAACCCTTGCTTGCTCTGCTGTAATCCTTCAGCGCACTGCTGTGTTGGCTCATGTCTCACCTTGCACTGCTGTGTAAGCTCTTTCCCTGTGGCCCTGCACACCTCGGAGGCTGACAGTGTAGAACTAGCCTACAGAAGCTGTACAATGCAGTTGCACTCAATTAGAGGGCGTGGCCATCAACTAACTTGGATAGTTAGTGATTTATGAGACATCAAGTGCGACTTTGATCGAGGACGGTGGTATTAGTGTGGAAGTTAAAGCTTTGGAATGTTTAAATAAAACATTATTTGATTTTATAAAATAGCACTTGATCCAGTATGTCCTATTATTTTGCATTTTATATTTTTATATCGTAGCTTCATTAGGTTAACTGTTGGAGCACAATATAAAAATATAGAGCTACGATATACTAGATCAAGATCATGAAATTGTAAACAATTACACGGAACTTAATCCCATATTTCTAATGCATGAACTGAGTAAATAAACAAACATCTGGTATAAACCAGATGGAAAAGCACCAGTATGAACACAGAAATAGCACCAGCGCTGCCCTGAGGATTTATTTTCAGATTATTAGCAGACAGAAGGAGGATTTAGATATTCATATGTTTAAGTGGGTGCAGTTTATAAAGGCGTTTGGTGCCTGAAGCCCTGGTTGTTCAGTGCTAAAAATAATGGTTTTTCCATTTTTATAGTGTCTGTGTATGGAGCAGTTTAAGCAGGATGAGCATCTGCTAAGCCAAATACGTCATAAGTGAATCTCTTGTGACTAGTAAAACCCAATCAGATTCTGATCTTTTGTAAACCTGATCTGTTCTCTTATGTGGACATTCAGCCTAACTGATTCACTTTATGAGAAAGCCTTAATTAAAATGCCTCTTTCCTGTTAGGCAGATGTTGATTTATAGGTGGAAGTAGTGCATGTGGAAAGATGGCTACTAAATGAAGCCACAAATAGATCTGGTACGTGACTTTAATACATTCAGTACATCCAACTGTGAAAATCTAATAATGTTTTGTTTTTCATGAAGTGTAATGAAGGTAATGATTGGTTCCGTGTCTGCATGGGTTTCCTTCCGGGGTTCTCCAGTTTCCTCCCACTTCCCAAAAACATGCAGTTAGGTGGATTGGCTATGCTAAATTGTCCCTAGGTGTGTGTGTGTGTGTGTGTGTGTGTGTGTGTGTGTGTGTGGGGTGCTCTGGTGGACTGGCGTCTTTTACAGGGTTACTGAAGACGAATGAACGAATGCAGTAACTCACAATGCCTACAGACTTGTTTGTTATAGATACGTACATAGAAGATAATTATTGTTTTGGATGTGAAATCATATGGACACATGGAGCTGTATTCAGAGTTGGCTCATTAAGTCCAAAAGTTGTGTCGATATTTATACAGGGAAAGCTGTTCCTATTCAGATGCATTTATGCCGATCTCAGAACGTGTCCAAGTGTCTAAGCGCTTGCCTTTAAACCCAGAAGAAAAATCTTCTTGCATTATTCGCTTCTGAATAAGTCCAGAGTTATGTCTGAGGTCTGAATATTGTTATAATATATTAAGTCCCCTCTGAATCCAGCCCATGGATTTTTTTTTTTTTTTAGGAATGAGATGTCAGAATGAGAGATGTCAGTTACTCAATATTAATTTCTTGTTTATAGAACTGCTGTATAAAAGCAATATCGCTCTCGCAACCGTGCGGATTACCTTCTGCAGATCACAGCCGTGCCAGTATTCAGGAGAACCACACTCTTGCTCGTAAGATATTGCTTAATTAATGTATGAAACAACTGATATAGGAATTAAGGAGTCAGAAATCACCAACACTACACATGACTGAGTCTGTACTTTATAAATCATAAAATAAGCCTCACAGTCAAAGAGTCTTTACTCTCAAAGCTGCATGAATTATTTATCACTTAGAGCACTTCCCTGTCACTTTATTGTGTTACGCTGATCAGTGATATTCATATTGTATAAATCATGCCAGACTTCATGTAATAGTTTTACTCAGTTTTCATAAGGAATCCTAAAGCTCAGTCACACTGAAACAATTACCAGGACGTAGTGACGGTGTGAATGGTATAAACAATACTGATAAATGGACGTTTATGTTTTTGAGTGAAAATTGGTGGAATCCAGACCTTAAGAGAAAGTTATGTGTGATTATGTGTATAACTACATACTAGGCAGATCATATACTGTATGTTAGGTTCTGTTATAGGGCAACGCTGTGGAATTTTTGGATCAGAATTGGTCAGATTGGTCAGAAGGTGTTGATTAATTTACTATTAATCACATGTTTATATTGTTTATATATGTTTATATTATACTATATATGTTTATATAGTAACCGCTCACTCATGGGGACTTGTGTGGTGGATGCTCTTCATAATCTAAGATTAAAAACATGCTGTTTTTCAACAACGAAAAATGTATCGTCGCTGATATTTTGTTATTGGAAACTTCAGGGTCGTAACTAGCTAACACGTTACTGACTGTTTTCCTGTAACAACATGACAAAGTGTTTTATTCCATACTTAATGTATTTGATAAGGGATCTTCTGCTTAATTTTGCATTTCCATGTACTATTTATCAACACATCTCAGAGATCCCTTGATAAGCCAAAATACAAAAAAACACAACTGGCGCAGGATTGTGAGACATCGCTGTAGTTGAATACAAACTTTCCTCTCTTTCTGAACTCCGTAACCTTCTGTTCCTTCGCTTCCAACTTAGCTAGCATGACTTTTGAGCTTTCTTTCTTTTCTAAGCTCTCCTGCTATAAACAGTGATGCATCCGTGGATGTTAACTGTGTAGCTTCTGGCAGTTCCATGGGCAACCTGTCTGTGATTATTAGCATCACCATTTTTTTCCATCCCCAGCAGCCTTGACTAGTGAAGTCGAAAGTTTGAGAGCAGCATTTTTACAGGACAGTAAACATGACTTGAGAGCTGCGTCGGGATTAGAGAGGGATTTGCACACTAAGCTCCAATCACCCAAGCCTCTGATGCCCTGGGTCACTGCATCCTAATTGCCTTCTACATATATAATAGGCCTGTATGAAAATGTGCATTTGGTTGGAGCAGCCAAGCATGTATGCCAATTCCATGAGCACTTTCCTACCTCAGTATGTGTATGATCAGGATAAACCTAGTCTTTTTCTGAGCTTCTTTGTCTTATACTGTATTGGGAGTCTGACGTGAGGACTGTGGTTTGGTCTTCCACTGTGTTAGCAGACTTAAATTCATGGAGGAATGGAGAAGCACTGAATGAAGCTGACGAGACTGGATTTTGTGCAACCAGATGGTATGTTTGTCATAGATTTAACTTATTTATTGCAATATTCTATCTCCCTTGCCTCCAAACCAAAAATGCTTACATTCTCCCTGCTAATGAAAGCTGGCATGAAAGCTGGCGGGTAGCCATTTTGTGAACAACCACAAAACTTTCAATAACCTGAACATTCTGTTCACTGATAAGTAATATTCTGTTAGATATTATAGTACTGTAATCGGTAAATGTATTTTATATCATCATGCTCTGAGACACATACACACACACACACACACACACACACATACATTTTCTTTACCACTTATCCTATATAGGGTTGCGGTGAGCCTGGAGCCTATCCCAGAGACGGGGTGCCAATCCATGACAGGACACAACTGGACACACACTCACACACCCCTTCACACACTATGGACAATTTAGAGATGCTAATCAGCCTACAACACATGTCTTTGGACTGTGGAATTCTTTTTTCACATCTCCCAGCTTGTTAGGAAGTTGGTGTCAGAGTGCAGGGTCCGCCATGATACGGCGCCCCAGAACAGATAAGGTTAAGGGCCTTGCTCAAGGGCCCAGCAGTGGTAGCTTGGCAGTGCTGGGGCCTGAACCCCTGGTACAGTAATGTTGCTTTTTATTTATTTATTTATTTTTATTTATTTATTTTTTAAATAACAATGACAATCTCACAATGACAATGTAGTGTGTAATATATATCTCACATACTTTGTATATACATTTTATTTTCCCTAATATCCATATGTTCCCTTCTTTTTCAGTGTTAAATAACTTACTTTTGTAAAGAGTAAATAAAAGTATTTTTAAAATGTACCATACTGTTTTACTGATACTGTTTGTTAGCAAGCCTATAAATCTTGATACATATTGTGTATATTAGTATCATGATGTGATCTTTTTGTCATATTGCCCACCCATAATCTGAACGTACAGTATAATGTTTACATAAAAGTCATTTTCTAATATAAGTTAGAGATAATGTTTCATAAACACGTAATGTTTCATGTTTAGTAGTGTTTCACTTTTAGTACAATTTTTAAATTGGATATTTTGAACTCAAAGGAATATCAGGGCTAATGTTTTTCATGTATTCTAGGCTGAAGGTTTCCTTTCCATATTCTGATATTCAGTATAACCACTGTGTATATACACGTTTCTCTGTGTGTCAGTTTTACCGACATGTACCTGGTTTCTGCTCGCCTGTCAACAAAGCTCCAGATGAGATTAAGCCTCTTGGAACAAAGTCGTGCAGGAGAACACTGCCACGAGAAGTATTTGTCTCTGTCAGCAAAATATTATTTGGTGGAATGAGTCAGCGGAATGAATTCTTGCCCTTGTCTCTTTGTATTGCAGTCGAGCCAACAGTGTCCAGAGTTGCTCAACGCTGTAGGCTCTTTACTGCCATTTTGCTGACTCTGTCTCCTCTGACTATCTGTTTTGGACAGCACTTCTGCCTGCCTAATAACCAGCTAAGGACCACTGAATTTACTGAATTTTTTATCAGGACTTTCCATGCAGACATGTTGGGAAAGAAGTCTTATCTGTGTTGGTCAAATATCCCATTTTTAAATACCTCCCAAAAGTGAAACAATGACAAAAATAATTTTTAGTACAGTAGAAATGAGAAATCTTTAGGTAAGTTTGACCTGAGAGTGAAATAAAAAGAAGAAATAAAAGCAAGCTAACAAGGAGCCTCGTTTATCAATCTTGTAGTAACGTTGTGTGTAAACTTTTTTGCAGGCCAAACTAATTAAAAATTGTCACCACATTTACAAAAGTTTTGGTAACGCTGCTTTTCTTCATGCTCATGTGTATTTTGATTAATCAGCCGTAATTTACCAAGCACATTCACGGCACAGCTGATTTGCATTTAGTGACACCCATAAATCTCTCTCTCTCTCTCTCTCTCTCTCTCTCTCTCTCTCTCTCTCTTTCCCTCTCTATCTATCTATCCACAAACTCATGAAGGTTGATGAATGAGGCCCACATGGTGAAACCCATAAGCTAGGGAAGGGGGTTTATATTTGTTTATTCCCAGCAATAGTACTCTATTGCTAATAATTAAACTAAAAATGGAGGTTGGTAAAATTAATTTTACGACCGATTTGCTATAAAATGACGAGATATAATGTGAGTGAATTCGACATCCATTCCTGAGTAGTGAACACCACCTGAGAAGAGCAGCTCTTTACAGTACTTCCTCCATTATCAACCTAACAGCCTCTGCAACCTCTCATGCAAAAACAGCTGTGGCATTGATATGCTTCCTAGTGGAAATCCCACTCCTCAGTGTCTTAAGAAGTGCACTTAATAATTAATTGCAACAAGTGTGTCTGCGCAGGAGTAACAATGTATTGTAATGAATATCTGGATCAGCTCTTACTGACTCCACTCCCACCGTTTTGGCTCTCATATGACATGGCGACTCATGGG
Source organism: Pangasius larnaudii (assembly GCA_037576815.1). Lineage (NCBI taxonomy): Eukaryota > Metazoa > Chordata > Actinopteri > Siluriformes > Pangasiidae > Pangasius > Pangasius larnaudii. The sequence goes on along the minus strand of CM074941.1, from coordinate 13,415,738 downwards.
TGCTGCTTACCAGCAGTCAGTATCTTTTAGTCCTGATCTATTAAAATAAACACATCTTTGATCATTCTTTTTTCTCCTAATTTGGTCAATTCTAACATGTGCTTCCTCCGAGACATGTAAAGCCAGCCAACCACAGCTTTTCGAACTGCTGCTCATGCTGCATCAATGGGTAGCATTAAACACTTGGGGGGGGGAAAGCACTATCAGCCCTCTTCCACATACATGAGCTCATGATTGGATAGTATAACTGTGATTGTGATTGACAGGGGCAAGATAGTATGTGATCCCTCCCACCCAGAGAGCTCAGCCAATTTTGCTTCCTTGCTTCCCAGCCACATCATCACCAGGAATCAAACTCGCAATCTCTTCAAGTCAAGTAGATCTTTTGTTATCATCACAGCCATATATAGTGTGCAGTACACAGTGAGATGACAAAGTTTCTCCTGGACCCAAGGGGCAAGATACCTGTATCACCTACACAGTGTTGACAGGACTGCAACAGGAATAGGAATCATGCAGTGAGGGGGTATAGGTAACGGTGGGGGTGCGTGCAAAGACAGGCATTAGAGCATAAATACTCCAATCACAAAAAAGAACATTTAACACAACAATAAGAAATTATAGTAAACAGGGTCCAAAGCTGTAACTAGAATGCATTTAGGAAAAGGGTCAGTGCAGTGATGTTTGTAAAAGAAACCTGAGATGTATGACGTTTAAAGTGACAGTGCAGTACTCTAATGAATTAGTACAATCAAAGTGTCTGTGTGCTGTGAACAGTATGTCAGTGCAATAAATGAATGAAATGTCATGTGCAAAGTGGCAATTATTCATTTAACGTGTCTGTACAGTAGGGCGGAGGGTGTTACTTGGATCCTAGGGTGATGTGTGTAGAGAAGGGCAGCACAGTGTTCAGGAGTCTTGACAGCCTGGGGGTAGAAGCTGTTACCCAGTCTGCCAGTCCTTGAGTGGATGCTGTAGAGCCTCCTGCCAGATGGCAGAGGGGCAAATAGTTTGTAGGAGGGGTGGGAGGGATTGTCCACAATGCTATGTGAGTGGAAAATGTCCTGAACAGGAGGTAGAGGAGTGTTGATGATGCGTTCAGTTGTCCGCACTATCCTCTGTAGGGTATTGAGATCAGAGATTCCCAAACCAGATAGTGATGCAGCTGGTCAGGGTACTCTCTCTGGGAGCCCAGTGCAGGACTTCCTGAAGTCAACAATCATCTCTTTTGTTTTGTCAGCATTCAGACAGATTATAGTTCTTGGCCCAGTCTGTGAGCCATTCCACCTCCTCTCTGTATGATGTCTTGTCACTGGCACTGATGAGGCTGACTGCTGTGGTGCCATCAGAAAACTTGACGATGTGGTTTCAACTGGATCACTCATGGGACCGGGCAAGCAGCTACTCCTGACGATAGGGAGGACGCTTTTTTTGTGTCACTCATTCAGTTTTTATTTATTTATTTATTTTTTTAAACAAGCCATGCCAGTCAGACCAGAGAGGGTAAATAAAATGAGAAATCCACAAAAGCCCATGAAATCTCACCCATTTCGGACCTAATGTCTCTCTCTTAGATTAGCCAGACTCTAGTCCAATGAGCTGCCTTCGGCTACAAAAAGTACATAAATGCATGTGATTGGCTGCAACAGAAGCTGAGCTGGTTCTTGTTCAGGAGACCAAAGATATTTTTCATAAGTTTATCAGCTCTGCTACAGTGTTTTTCTTCTTAGTTTGGCTGAAATACTTGGCTGCAAGATTTGGCTGCAAAACGGCAACTACTGATATACAGGAATACCAGAACACAAGTTCAAATATAAGGAACTACAAAGGGTAAGAGACAACAACAAAGCTATAATCCTGCCAGGCCTCCAGATCCACACGGTTAAGTACTGATGAACCAACCAGACATCATCATAATAGCGAAGAAGCAGAAAACAGTAGTGTGATGATTAAAAGCTATGCAGTGATGGCTCGGTGGTTAAGGCTTTGGTTTTATTGATCAGAGATCCGGAAATCCAGTCCCAACAGTGCCAAGACTTCACCTGCTCAGATCAGGCTCACTCTGGATAAACGTGTCTGGCAAAAGAGTAAATGCAGATGCTGAAATTCCAATTGACAGCAACATCTGCAGAAAGAAATACAAGAAGCTATACCATTGACTGAGAGAGGAAATAGAGTGGATGTGGAAGGTTAAAACCAAGGTTGTTCTATTGGTGGTCTTGCTCATATACCCCTTGGATTAATTGAAAATGTTTCTATAGGATTTCTAAGGGAGACTTCCATCTAATGTCTGAATAAAACATTTAATCCCATAGGACTTACAGAAATTCTATATTGCTGCTACATTGATAATTTTAGGCTTTATGCCTGAAAACTCAGAATGGATGTTGGCGTTAAAATGGCGTCATACAACAAACCCAGATTTACCACATCAAACAATTAAACATAAAAAACAAAAAAAAATCTGTGATTTAGGACCACCTGTTTCTTCTCAAAATCCTATATTTGTAGTAAGTTATAATATTACAAAAACTGAAAAAGCTGTATTATTAAAAAGTAAAAACTATGGACATACAGTGTATGCAAATAGACTGTTAGAGACTATTTAATGTCCTTTTCACAAATCAGGGGATGAAAAGATTCTTATTTTGCCATGATAGCCAAATATTAATAATGTAATTTTATAATATTATAACTGTATGAAAAAAAATAATACCCATAACATCATGCTATTATTTTCTTTTTCAAAATATTGTAAGTTTATATAATATAAGCTTGAAATGATACTGTCAGTTGTTAGCTTTAGAATTGCTATTAAGTGAGCACAGAATTTTTATATATATATTTGTGCGTAAATGATATTATTACTTGTTGCTTACACTGATTAAAATGTTACACTGCAAATTTTACACTGTTACCAGATGTGAATTTCATTGTACAGATATATCAAAGAAGAAAGGACACTGATTTACATTTTACACTCAGATTTGTTCTTACTAAATTTTTTCCTTTAAGAAGAAAAGCCTATAGTGTTAAAGGCATGTATGAAGATATTATGCTTGACTCATATAATAGAATTGTTGTAAATGCTGCCGGATGATTGGGGAGAAACAATAGAAGAAACGTCTGCAGCGTCCGAGGCAGAAAAGAGAGGATTTTACATCCTCAGCTGGACAAACCTAATGATCCATGCAGTAGAATAAGATTCATGGACACTCTGTGAACCTCACTGATTTAATTAGGGACAATTATGTGCATTCTGGCTTTAGCTAATGCGGAATGAAATTTTTCATGCCTGTCCGATTATCTTGGTTGCTGTCATGGACAGTTAGCTCCAAACCCAGTAGCTTCATCTTCTACTACTCTGGACTTGAGTTGTGCTTTTTTCTGACAGTGCAGCATTAATTATGCACTGACTCTTTTACTATATTGTTTCAGAGCTATTTCATTAACCCTTTACTGCACCTCATCTAGGCTCTCATCTCTTTAGCATTCCCTTACTTTTTGATTTCTGTTAGTGAAGTGATTGGCCAGACAGCAGTGTACATTTAGTTGTACATTGGCAGTGATTCCATTTCTTAATTAGTTTAATTAGAACAACTCAGAATTTGTATCTGTTTATTGTTGCATTTAAAGTTGTGGAACAACGTCTCTCATCACCAGCCTCTCTTCTTTCTCTTTCTTGAAGTTAATAAGACAAAAGCCCACAGCTTGTCATTTTTACAGAGAAATCAAAACACTCAAGTTGTCTGTCCTGAAGATTTTCCCATGGTGGCCGTTACAAAGTGCTGACAGTGGAGACTCCTTCTTTAAATGTGAAATAAACATCCCTTTACAGAAACCTCAGCATATCAACTATGTTTTTTTTTTTGTTTGTTTGTTAAATAACATTAAGGGTTTTTTTTTTCATTTGTTTATTATTAGGATTATGTAAAGCATATTAAAATGAGTGCATTAACATAAACCTCTGATTTGCTTTGTAGCCGGAACTCCTGTGCGAGCCGTGCTGTTATAGAAAATGAACCAACATTCTGACCAATCAGAATCAAGAATTCAACAGCGATGTGTCATAAGTTCAACCTGTGTTAGATACTATAAGTAACAACATATCAAACTATTGTATTTGTCTCATTCAGTCCAGGGTGGTCACATCTTGTACAATATTGCAAATTGTGTTATTGATAGTTGTAATTTATTTTATTTTTTTTAAACAATACTTCCATGCAGATATGCTAAACTTTTGATTAGATAAAATGTTTGAGGATAAAGACTGTGCTAATTGTTCCCAATCATCTTTCATTTATTGTCAGCTTCATTCATTCTGGCTGAATTATTCCTTCACGATGAAAACAAAGCTCTATTCATTTTAATGAATGAGAGTTTGTCTGAGGTTCTGCTTTAATTGGAGGCTTGTTTGAAAGAAGCCGTCAACTGACTTCATGTCATTTTGCTTTAACTACAAGGCGGTATGGCATATAATGGAAAAAGTAGTCTGGCATCTCGCTATAATGAAAATGTCCTCCACAGCAGTTGAGACCGGCATGCTATGCTACTAGCTCTTCTTCTTTCCCCGCTGATGATGTTTTCCCTCCTCATATATTTGCTAGACATGTGTGATATGTGTGATTTCTATTAGATCCGTAACTGACAAAATAACAGTGTACAATTAGTTGTTTACAGCTGTATGTAATGTATAGCTTAGTATATATTTGATTTAGTTAAATATCTAGTCATTAAGAAACATGTTATGCTATACTTGTAGCACAATCTGTGTTAGATAAGTGACACACAAAGTATAATAACCTAATCTAAAAAAATCTACTTTATTATTTACTTTATTATTTTTTACTGTCAATAAAATGGTTTGTAAGTTTTACAGTATTACGGTAGTTTTTAGCTCAGTTTGTGGTAGATACATGGGCCTGATGGCTGACAACCAGAGATATGTATCAACAGTGGGCTAAACACATGCATTTACAGCTTACTCTTGCCTGTTGTCATTTGTAGATCAGTGAGCAATTTGATTGCAAAGCAGTAAACTAGAGCGTCACTGAGGTCCAGATCAGTGCAAAGCAGGTTATACTGATACTTTTGACAAACAGCCAAGCTTAGTTTTATAGCATTGCCAAGCAACCAATAACATTTAATGACTGATATCTTGTGTGTGCTGCACAGATATTGGTTGCCTATCCAACATTGATTCATTCATCATGTCTTCGGTGCCATGTAATTATTGCTTTATTTCTGTAGCCTGGCTCCAAGAACACCAACCTGGAGGTCTGGATATAGCAGTTTGAAAAGCTTTTGGTCCAACAAGTTCAGTTCTTGTTGCGTGGTTGGCCTGGGTTTGGAAGTTAAAATCAACTTACACGATTACACGATTGATTTCAGTGGCAGATTTTTGCCCTGACCAAAAATATCATATCACAATTCTCAAGGCCTTTCTGTGATACATGATGCATATCACAAAATATAGGTTTGCTCAACAGCTCCTCCAAGTCAGTGTGTAATTGTTTAAAAAAGATAATTAAGAAAAAAAATCATGATCTCCATAATAAAAATATATATATATATATTAAAAAAAATGTGTTGTGACAGAATTTCACTGTATTGATATTATATTATAATATCAGCAAACCCTATTATGTCCCATCCAAATGTGCATTTGTGCAGGGGCATTTATGGGCACAAGGTGCTCAAGATCTACAAGTCTATTTCCATAACATCAAACCACATCTTTGAAATATTGCTCCATCTTATCTATTTGAGTATAGCAGCATGCGCTTCTCTTATTCATCCTCTTTCTTCCTCTGTGAAAGTGAGTTTTGGAGTGCTATATTCCTTGGCAACTTTTGCATCAGTATCACCAACATTAACCATCTGGTTAACCATTACAGCCAGGTCCAAGCTGTACTGACGTCTCAGGATGAGAGAACAAATATTCACACCATCCTGTGAATGTAGGAGGTAGATGCATCTTGTTTTAAAAGGTGGCCTATAAACATTTCGTAGTTCATTTAACCATTTGTAAATCCTATCTGGTGAAGCAGTGTACACTGTATGGCCAAATGTTTGTGGACACCTGACCATCGTATATGGGCTTTCCCCAAACTGTTGCCACAAATTTGGAAGCACACAAAGCATAGAATGTCTTTGTATGCTGTAGCATTACAGTTTCCCTTCACTGTAAACTAAGGGGCCAAACCTATTCCAGCATGACAGTGCTCCTGTGCACAAAGGCGAGGTCCATAAAGACACACTTTGACAAGGTTGGAGTGGAAGAACACAAGTGGCCTGCACAGAGCCCTGATATCAACCCCACCAAACACCACTGGGATGAACTGAAATGCTGATTACATCCCAGGGCTCTTTGCCCAACATCATTGCCTGACCTCACTTCCACACAGCCACATTCCACATGGAGGTTATTTTAACAGCAAAGGAGGACTAAATCTGTAATGGGATGTTCAAAAAACACATATGGATGTGATGGTCAGGTGTCCACAAACCTTTGGCCATATAGTGTATTTATAAAGATATGCTTCATTGCTGAAGTGGATATAGTGTTCTTGCTCTTCCTTTGGCTACTCTTTTATCTCAACAGTTGCATCAGTGTTTTCAAGTTTGGTGATGATTGGGGCTCAAGTGGATTTTTCCAGCTCCATCATCACCTGGATTTGAATTCTGATTGTAAGGAATGAGATGATGATAGGAAAAAACCTTGAGAGGAGCCAGGCTCAAAAGGGAACCCATCCTCATCTGGGTGCTAATGGATAGTGCAATTATAAATCAGTTCCTTCTATAACTATGTACTATATGGTCAAATAGTGCAATTGTGCAACCAGTAAATTCATCATAGTTGTCCGGTTTGTTAAACCTATCCACTGTCCACTGATGGAGTCCTGAGTACAAAGCTGCTCATGGCAACCGCAGCCCCAAAGCCACCACAGCAACCGCAGTCCCAAGCCATCACAGTTTAACTGCCCATATGAGATCCCCAAGCCATCTCCATGGCCCCCAAGTGGCACCATACCCAGCAATCCCAATGATCTTTAGGCCGTCTATGTGGGGCCACCCCCAGCAGCAGCGAGCGATCTCAACTGATGAGAACTCTAACCAGAAGTAGGGCATCAGGATGGAAAAGTCCTCGAATGGAGGATATATCGGATATTAAACTGATAAGAACAGATACTACACTTGATCTTAGCCAAAAGGCCAAAAACGATTTACAGTGTTTTACACTGCAGGCAATTCGGTTGTGTGATCAGGCTGCACATTTGGGCACATCATGAAAGACTTATTTAACTGAATAGCCTTAAATGATTCCAGTCACTGAAAAGTCTCACGAATCCAGAAACTCATTTGCTACTCAAAACCCAATTCATGTTTTAGACAGAAGGAGGTGACTATCTAGTGCCTCTTAGTCCGGTGACCGAAAAACATCTTCGGGTACTAGCAGCATTTACCAGTCTCCAGCAATGGCGTTTGTGCTCATCAACTCATCTTCTCATATGCATTAACAATCCCAGTGGTCCACCCCGCCAATCTAAACACTGTCTCTCTGCGTCCATCCTTGAGTCCCTGGTTTGAGAGTTCCGAATTTTAAAAGCATGTCAATGGGCTGTTAGGTTCATGAAGACATTCCTGACAAGGAAATGCAGATGTTTTATGCATGTAACAGGGATGCAACCCGAAATATTTACTTTTTGCAATATTCTGCAAGAGTTGCATAATATATTGTAATATAAATTCAAGACATGGTAGGACATCTGCTTGGTAAGCAGATACTTCAAAATGCTTACAAAGTTATTTTACTGAAATGCATGTCTGGCATGTACAACAACATAGTTGCCAGACGTTTCTTTACTTTGTACAGTAATCATCCATCTTTTAAACATTTATATTGTAGTTTATAAGACAATTTACATTACATGTTTAGTGATTATGTGGAAGGTCACCGAATTGTGAACATCCTGAGATAAATGTCATAGAAAAGATGTACGGTACACATCCACTGTAATCGAGGGAGAATTTCCATAATTGCAGGGCTAATGTGGCCTCTTATCATGGGAAATGTGACTTACTTCAACATGGGCCAAGGACTACAAGAGGAGGGAGGGAAATAGAGATGAAAACAAAAGTCCTGCAGAAATCTAAATCATTCTCTGAATAAGTGAGACAGAGAGAGAGCGAGCGCTCGGTAGATGACTCATACCGCGGTAGTCATTCAAGCCATGATTAAATCCTCCCCACTGAGACAGAAATGGACAAATCTAGTGTTTGTTTTTGAGCTCGTTTCTTCAGATGTGTGCGGTGTAGATCAAGTTGATCTAAGCTTAAGCTCTGCAGGTGGCCGTGGTTCGGCTTCAGCTTCACTGCTGGTTATTGCTGTTGATTTTCTATTTATCTCCACAGTCCATTCCATCAATATTCCATAAGCGTTCTGTGCTTTTTTTTTTTGAGTCCTTCACCAATGTCATACTGAGCTTCACTTCTGAGCATTAGCTGTAGATGGGCACTTACTGTGTTTGTGCGAAGATAGTTAAGTGTAAAAAGTGTTACACTCTGTCTCCCTTTGTTGGGGACACAAAGCTCTGTCAGACGTCTGTGGATTTGTCACAGAAACATGCTTGCTTTTCATCAATTTCTGCTGTTTCTATCTGGGTTTCTAGATAACCTGCATACATGAAATTGTATATGATCATCCCTATCACTAATTAGAATGGTATTACTGAGAGATTTCCCCAAAATGTTACTTTCATTTATGCTACTGGGAAAAAAAAATTAAAATAAAAAATTTCTCAAATGAAACAATAAAGAAATGATTTTCTGTAAGAATCTTTCTCTTGACAGCATCTTCATAGTGAACTAGAAATTTGCAAGACTATATTTTTGGTTTCACTAAGTATGCAAATTAGATGAAGCCTCATTTGCGTAAATAAATGTGCATTTTTGAAAACTGTAGAAAAAAATACTTGTAAGAATATCAGCAAACAAGTGGCACACATTGAATTTGATATTTAAAAAAATTACCCTATTTACCCGTAGTGCCTTAATGTAGTCAAATATACCTTCAAATATTTTATTTGTTTGTTTGTTTTTAGAGAATATGGTTATTTTACTCATTTTACTTCATCTTGCTTAAATTGACAGTGTGGTGGTGTGTTGTTGTGCAATTTGTAGTACTCTGATGTCTTACAGAGAAATGGCTTTAAACCTTCTAATAGTATATTTCTAGCATATATAGATGTCATTTTATTAGATCAGAGGAACAATAATGCCTCTGACTTGAACCTGTGTTATATAAGCTTCTGAGTTTCTTTTTTTTTTTTTTTTTTGCGCCCAGTGGTTGCCAGAGCACTTGTGATTAATTTTCTTTCCATTTCTCCATAGGCTCTTTTTTTTCCTCTGACATTACCTCCCACACATCTCTGATGTACTGGTTTAAAAATAGGTGTGGACAGTAACACACCATCTATGACTGTCTGTGTAAATGTCATCTTCAGACACGGCAGAGAAAATTTCAGTTTGTGTATTTAATTAATTTGATCAAAACAGGCAAAGGAGAATCATATTTTTTTAAGCCTTTAAAACAGTATGTTCAAGTGATTTGTGTATTTGTTGGAATTTAGTTGTTCTTTTTAATTATTTATGTTTTTGATTTTAGTGATTTTACTCTCATTGGTTAGTGAGATTTGGATGGATGGATGGCAAGAATCTTGGAGAGAATTCTGTATGAGGTTCTCTGTATAGTTATAGTGTAACTGTACTTTGTAGTGGAAATTATTTACTTACTCATTTACTTAGTATATTAGTTCATAATTAATATTTGAGGTTTGGGTAGTCTCATACGGCTGTTTTCTTCGAGGTGAGCTCTCAGGAGCAGCACTGAGCATCGTCATCGTCTTCATCTTTCTACTCCTCAGCTGGACACTCGAGCTGTCGATCCAAATCTCACTAGCCAATGAGAGTAAATCACTGTTAAGCCCGCCCACACGAGAGGCTTGTGCCAGAATGACGAACGTAAACCTGCAGTGAGTAAATGAAAACTTTGAAAGCGTAAATGAAAACTCTGGCAACGCGTTCATATACCATGATTAGTGAAAAGGAAGCTTAGAAAACTGTTAACAAAGAATGCTGTTTATTTGAAGACCATGTTAAATTTTTTCCACTGAGTTCACTGTTTTCAGTTTCGGAGTGTTTTTCTTCTTGTATATTTTTGTTCATTTCTTGAAAAATTACATTCACTACTTTTGGCACAAATGTAATTCCATATAAACTCAAACATCGCTTGGGTTTTTAATCCAAACAGTAAAAAGTTTCAGCTGTAAAACAAGCAGTTATTTCTATTCTTAAGGTTTTGTGCCTTTTCTTGTTAAACATTTATGCTAACTTTGCTCCAGTTTAACACAATTATGGGATTCCTTTTTGAAAAGGACACATTTGCCTTCCAATTAGTTAAAATCGTCATTAGATTAGACGTCAGAGCTGATCCCACCCAAGTTACATGCAGATCTTAGAGGTGATTCCAACCAGGTTATATGCAGATGTTAGATTAGATTTCAACCATGTTATTGAAGGATGTTAGATCAGACCTAAATTGGATTATACACAGGTGTTAGATAAGAGCCTAACTGGGGTAATGGGAATAGCTCAGATCCTGGCCTAGGATGTTAGATCAGATCCTAACAAGATTATATGTTGATTTTAGATCAGATCCCCACCAGATTTATACACAGATTTATGATCAGATCTCAACAGGTTAAATGTGAATGTTAGATCAGATCCCAGTCAGGTCAAACAAGGATGTTGGGTCAGATTCCAACCAAGTTATATTTGAAATGTTAGACCCCGGTCTGGTTACAAATCCAAACCGAACTACAAATGAATGTTAGATCAGATCTCAAGCAGGTTACAACTGAACACTTTCTCTGCTGACTCATAGCCTCAGTCACATTTCATGTTTTATGCGCTTCCCAAAGAAGCATGGCACAGGCAGCTCTGTTTTCGTTTTGTGAGATGAGTCAGTAGAATCAACTCAGTAATCAGGACTGAGTGAAAGTGTAGGTGCAGCAGGTCTTCAGAAAACAAAGCGCATCGCCTAATCTCACTCCGTCTGTTTTCATCCTCCTCCCCTCGTCCCTCCACTCTTTGCCGTCATACACTTTTTTTTCCGCATCTCTTGCTCTCCGTTTCTCCGCACCACCCTGCTTTGTAGCCTATGCAGTGAGGATACATCGGAAAGAAAGGAAACTCCTCGGAACAGTCGAACAAGTCACAACGCTGAAGCTGCCTTGGTGCTTTGACCTCAACCCTTTCTGTGGGGGGTTTATACCTTGTGGATGCGTGCATTAATAATGTACGCCGTTCCTCCCTGCAACTGATATAACCTTTTAACACACGCCTATTATATCTGCCATACAAATGCAGATTTGTACTCACTAACAGCACACTGAAGAAAAAGGTGATAAGGAGAAAGAGACATGACACATGAAGCTGCAGGTAATAAATAAGGAATAAGGAATGATTCGAACAGATAATAGTTATTTTCGCCCCAGTTTATTGCTCGTATTTGTATTGTGATTATGCACTAAATTGAATCACTCAACTAGCAAATTTTGGTCATTAAGGCCCACGCTGAGAAGTTTATTTTTCCTAGACTTCATGAAGTAGTCGTGTTAACACAAGGAGAGCCTTTGAGTCACACTCGGGTGCAATTAATTTAGAAGCATAAGACCTGGTTGTTCTCAGCAAGGTTGTTCCAGGCGCCACAAGCAAAAACCATTTTTTTTAAATCACTGTCATACAGTAGCTGTTATCTATAATCTTTACACTTCCACTTCCTTTATATGCTTTTTTTTGAGATACTATACTGTATTTTTGTGTACTATTAAAAATCGTTAGATTTGACATTCTCTCCATACTGACCATTATACAGCGTATTACCTAAAACACATGATGTAATGTGCCATGATGTAATGGTTTGTCCTGAAATATTCACTGGTTTTAGAGAGTTTATTGGTTTCTAGCATAATGTTTATCTGCCACTGTCTGAAAATAACATGTTTTACATTGCAAGAGTCATATTTTCATTGCTTTCAGAAGAATTACTGGCAATATTTTATTGAACGATCTTGAAGCCAGACATCAACATAGTGGTTTTCTTTAAAGTCTTGAGTAGTGTTGACTTGGCAGTTGTCATACATGCAAATATAAAGTGCAAATGAATGCACTATTGAAGTCAAGTGAAGTGATTGATGATCTGTTGCCTTATTTGCATAATTGAATGAATTAAAACAAAACCTTCAACACTTTCTTTCTGATATACATAAATAAACAAATAGGTCTATAAGCTTGTTGTAAATAATTTATATGCTGTACATATTTTGTATATACTGTAAAAGGCAGTAAATATTCTAATCTTTAATAGTTGCACTGTAGTGTATTTATTTACTGTTTTCTTGTTGTACTCCTGTGAGTTATTGTAAGGTGTGAGATTTAATCTAGATTTAAACATTTTTACCAAGACTTTTATCTACAAGGGATGACTCTTACATGATTATGATGATCTGAGCTACAGAGCAGGAGGAATAAGAGTAATCTTCAGTACATAGAGGTGACAACATCTATGGTTTGTACACAACATTTACAAGAGCTTGTTCCGGCGACAAATGAGATGGCTGAAAGCTACGCTCTTCTGCTTTCTCAGCTAAAGCAACACTCAAACCAAACACAAACAGAATTAACCTGGCTGAAAAGCCAATTCACTGAAGGGGAAAGGACGTGGGAGGTGAGTGGTTATTTTCGATCCACAATATTAACCGTGGATTTTATCTAGGTGAACCTTCTTTTGTAGATTCGCAATCCTCTCTCTTGTGAGCCAGTAGGAAACCAAAAAGCGAGTAGTTTGCCTTTTTTGTGTCGATTAACTGCTCATTGATGATAAAAGCACAGGGTAAAACATGCACCATTTAGTGTTTTCTGTAGTGCACTTAATCATTTTCATACGTTTTTAAAAATATTTTGAGGTGTTTTTTTTTTTTTTTTTTTTTTTTTGTTCCTGTTGATCTGAAGTTGTTCTGGTGATTTACTTTCACATTCGTATTAAAGGTGTAAAGACCACTTTGAAGTAAATGAAATGCTTATCGTATATATTCTTTATTAATATGTGCAGTATAGTACAGACGTGGACCAGACTGCAGTGTGGACATGCATTTATACTGATGTTTGTAATAATTGTATAAAGTAAGTTTATAGACTCATAAACTCCAAACCTGTATGCAGATACCTATACATTTTTATGCATTTATGTATAAAGCATGTATATATTTATGCTGTTGGCATCGCCCCGTCCCGTCCACTGATATACGCTAGTCTTTTTTTCTCTCTCTTCCTTTCTTCCTGCTAGGATGATCTTGTTAGCAATGTTAACACATTACAACTAGCAGTCAAGATCTAACATCCAGCTCTTTATGGATGTTTTACTTTTCTTGTTAGTTAGTCAGATTCTGTTTGATTCTCAATTTTTTTTGTTTTCGGTCTGTGGTTGTTACCGCAAAAAAAGCTGTCGAAGATGCTCTTCCACTTTTAACGCCTTCCACTTTCTCTCCTCTATATTTCAGGTCCGCTCCCTGAAGCAAAACCTGTCCTCCTGACTTTCCGGAAGCTTCTGTATTGGGGAGAGAAGACATCAGCAACATGTTCAGCACCAAAAGGTCAGGGTGACATCACTGTTTTTTTGTGTTGTTTCTTGTGCACATACGTGAAAGCAAGAAGGAAATGTCACAAACCTCTTGGGCAGGCCTTTTGGAAAGACTAATGCAGCAGATTTCAAAGTGATATTTGAGTCATAGGCGTTATTTTCAGATGTGATTCAGAGTTTGGGAGGAAGACGAAGTCACAGTTGATTTCAGGTCAGAAAATAGGCTTTTCCTTAACTGTCTAAGTGTCTAGGACTGCCTTGAAATTGTGCTCAAACAAAGCATCCACATTCAGACGTTCTGCATCCCATGTTCTACTTTTAGCCACCTAGCGTAAGGTAATTGAGATGTGTGTTTCATAATTGTTGTTGCTAAATGACACCCTTCTTGAATATTACAGAATATACGTTACTCTGTCTTAATCTTCATGCTGCAACACTACAAATACTGTAACATCTGTTTACTGTGAGAAAAGACAGGAACAGATGGGTTCCTCAGGAAACATACGTGTTATAATTGACATAAAGGCAGTCGAAACATAAAAACCTGTCCATTACAACAGCTGAACCTGAAACTTTTAATAGCCGAACACAAATCAGCATTGTCATCACCTAGCAAATATACCACCAACCGTGGTGCGTGAGACTGAAGTGTGTCTTCTAACAAAATCACACACGTTCATTAAAGTTCTGACAAGCACAGGGAGGTAATTAAACCTGTGGGGATGCATCATGCTTGGGGAAAACAGTGGTGGGAGGATGTGGATTTACATGAGGAATTAAATTAGAATTCAGCACAACATTTGTGCACATGCTGCTCCACTCCTGTATTTCTCTTGTATTTCTGTATGGATGTTAGCATGTTCGTCTTAAACATCACGTTAAAGATGTATTAGGATATCTGGTCAGATATTTGAACATCATTAAAATGAGCAATAATAAATAAAGGGATGCATTTTCTGGGTATTCAGTAGGTTCCTTTAACAAAAAGCACTTGCCTTTAAGCTTTAAAAAAATCAGGGATAGAAAATGCGGACTAAAGTAGGAAATGGTATGTTTTGTTTTTTTTTTGTTTTTTTTTACTTTGCTGTCGAAAACGAAGTAACTTAAAAGTAAGAGAGAGTGTTTGAAAATGAAACGTAAAAAGGCTTTTGTATTAAGAGAATTTGAGAAATATGGAATATTATTTTATCACATTTTTAAGATAATCTGACCAAGCTGTCTTCTGTTATCCTTACAGCTCCCTTTAAAAGGTGTTCATAATTTTATCCATAAACATTGGGTCCTTGAGATGAGCAGTGTCTCTATTTAAGATTCTAGGTGATTTAAACCTGTTTTTAGAATGACCCTGATTTTGCTTATTTGTAATTTTAATTGCTGTTTTTTTTCCAGGTAGTTAGGATGCGATATAACAATTTAATCGTCTCTACATGGTATTACTCTGCCATAATATCAAGTGGTGTTTACTCCAATTATATTATATTACCTGATTTGCCAACCTTAAAGTATTTTGCATTTAATCTCTGCAATTTAAAATCACTCAAAATGACTCAAAAATACACCAAAAGTGAGCCAATCGAAATATGAGTCTGGAAGGATATGAGCATGTGTTTTGAACTCTCTGATATTAACTGACACCACCTGGAAACTCCGACCCCCAAACTCCTAACTGCAGAAGCTGAGTTTTTGCAGTTGCCACTGCCAACAAGCAGTTCCTGACCGCCCAGCTGGTACTTTTATTATTATGCCCTACTCTCCTTAAAGCTGAACTGCCCATCTTTTTTATTGTCAGTTCTGGACAGTTAAATAAAATTGTTTATCAGGACTTTTTAAAATGCTAAATTGCAAAAAAAAAAAAGGGGGGGGGGGGGTCTACCATTAGCTTATTTGTGCAAATCACCAGCCATTTTTTTTATGTTGAAAGTTCTATATTTTTCCCCATGGTGATGGGTGACAAAGAGATTTTACATATTTTACACATTTTATCAAAGGCAACAGAGAGCAATTAAAATTTTTCCCCCCCAAGGATGACAGTTTTTAAAAATGTATTTTAAATACATTGGTGCCAATCACTGTGGCACATATGCACTTTTACTTTAGAAACAAGATATTTATATTAGAGGGGAAGTACATACTTTGTTTCATATTCAAACATATAGATTTTTTTTAACATTTGCTTTTTTTTTTCACTTTGAGATTAAAAATTTTATTACAAGCTTGCACTACTGAAGAAGCACTACTGGAACCTCAGGAAAGTCCTGACGTTTTTGTTGTTGTTGTTGTTTATTATTAATATTGGCTTACACCTCGTGCCCCACTTAATCATGGAGCGTTACCGGAGCCGTCCCCTAAGCACACAGACCGCACCTGTAATTAATGGTCCTTCATAAAACTTTAATCAGATCAACAGCCAACAACGCTCTGCCTTCGATTATATCAGAACGAAGTCTGAAACTGAGACAGGACATAATAAATCCTGAAATGCTCTGCCTTGTAGAACTGGCAAGGAGTTCATTTAGGGCCTACTCTTTCCATACGCTGCTTTTTATTGCTGGACGGAAGGATATTTGTCACCCAGGTTAATTGTTTATACTCATGCACGCTCCTTAAAAAGTTAATGAGAGCAGTGTTCAATTAAATTGCTCATCAACTTTCCCTCTAAAGCTTCTCCCTTCATAAAAATAAGAGTCCCTGATTCTCTGGGGTTTGTATAATCACTGTGCTGGAGATAAGCTCAGCTTTAATCAGACTCACCAGTGTTTACATCCCAAAATGGCACAAAACTGAGTCCCTGCAGCCCCAAGCACTAAACTTATTACCAACTCATTATCCTTTATCCCCTCTGAAACTCAGATTGAGACTCCGCTATCTCTTGTTGTCTCCGAAATCCATCTCTGAGCTCACTTGCAGTGCCACGTGACCAACTGGCTTCTCCCGTTGCTTAGTCATAATGAGGCAAAGGATGTTGGATGTTCTTGTTATGCGTCCTCTGCCCTCAGCTCAAGCTATTAGCTCAGCAGTGGATGCTAGTTATAACTAGCAGGAAGAGGAAATGTCTAAGCTGAGCTAGCTCTGTGTCTGTCAGGTGACAACCGTGCTGTCAAGCTCCTGGAAGAAACTGCAACCAGAGAAGCAGTTACGATATTAGAGCAGCCCTCATTAGCTGCAGGGTGAGGTCATGGGAATTTACCATATGCTACACAGTGCCAGATTGTTACAGGGGAAATGACATATGTTAAAGGAAAACGCTGTGAGAATCCAAGGCTCATATAAATTGTTGTGCATGAAGATTTATTTATCGTGCAAACAGAGGAGAGCATGAACATATTGCAGTACATTATACCATGGCATTGTTGTCGGCTCAAATCAGGAAAGTGTCGATTAATTTTCTATAACTTACATGGATATATTGGTGTAGTAACACCTCATTCACAGGGACTTGGATCACAGATAAAAAGCGTGTTACATGTGATTGTTACAAAGCGCTGACACTGGAGACTCCTTCCATAAAGGTTTACCTTGCAGAAAGCCTCACCATATCAGTGCTTATATATATATATATATATATATATATATATATATATATATATATATATAATTTTTTTATGCTCTCTATATACTTAGGCTGAAATTACATGAGCACCCACTTTTGTGCTGTGATTATTTAAAAAAAAAAAAAAAAAAGATGGCCCTGATCTGATACCCAGGATTGGTATCAGGCCAATAGCAGCAAAATATGGTGGATCGGATATCGGAGGAAAAAAAGGATGATTTAAATTCGATCATGTAACAAATGGAAAAGATTAGAATTGGATTTGTAAAAGACTTTTCCAACCTGATTGTACTTTTTTTTTTTTTTTTTTTTTTTTTTTTGTTAGAATTGATTTTTGTTATATTTATACTTTATTACATTTATTACATTTGCAGTGTAAGTGATTTTGTGTGGTAGAAGTTTATCTGAATAAAAAAACTTGCCTTTTGTAAGTCCTTGTTTTTAACTATCTACTTTTTCCTGTATTATTTTAAGTGTTAAAAAAAAATAATTTTAAAGCTTAGTATTTTTTAGTGAAAAAATTATTGGATGGGTACCGATATCGGTTGATATGCAAGGTTTCGCTATCAGTATTGGTATCAGAAAAGAAAGTGATATCATGCCACACGCTTACCAGTCCCAGCAAGTATCAACTCACTAGCTAGCATAGCTTACTGTCCGGAATAGATTTGTCATTATTAGTAATGAAGAGAAATAAAGATTGGTTTAACTCTGGCGATGAAGAGGTTGTTTGCCTTCATTGTAGCTTTGGAGACAGAAAATTAAGAGATGAGGAGCTTCGCGTGCGACTAGACAGCACGCAGCCTCAGTTAAACTGGGACGTCATATCACATACAGGTGAATGTCCCAAAAATAGACACATCTCTAAACAAGTCTTTGTCACTGTATATGTAATATTATATTAGAGCTAGTGCATTAATATAAACCTGTGATTTTACCTTCTCTCAGAGCTGCTGTTATTAAAAAAAAACATGAATTAACACTTCTGACAAAACAAGAGTTCAACATCACAGTGGCATAAACAGTAATAATGCTCGCTCATAAACTCTAAAATGATTGTAGTTTCAATGCGTAATATAAACGGGGGTCAAAGTGAACCGGAATGATCCAGGACCGATGCTCCGGGACCCTCGGTAACTTGGAGAGGATAAAAATTTGAGTTTTCTGTGTGCTTGTGGCATAACGGACAGCATGAACCACAGAAACAGTAAGGTCCATTTGTGTTTCACAGAAAGAAGGTCAGAGCCAGTCATATTTCAGATTTAGCAGGCATCGACTGACTTGAGATGCGTGGACACGCACGTTTAAATACAAATATTTTCACCAGTGTGTATGAATTCCTAATAAACTGTTTATATGTATTCTAAACTGCCCAGTCCATAGACTGTTTATATGCACGCTGTATATTCCAGTCGAATTCTCCTCCTAATTCTGATCTTTATTGTGTATAATTAACCAGATCCGAGCGATCTACAGATCCGTGTGGAGATTGAAATGAGCAGAAATGAACTTGTGCTTGGTTATTTATGTATGCAGGCGAGAGAGGAACTGAGCCCCCGAGGAGCTGCTAAACTTGCTTGGCTTTTTACCCCCTATAAAGACATGCTGGTCCAATTAAGGAACGACCTTGACAGCGTTCTTGAGGAGTTGAGAGATGAGATCCTCTATAAACATTTTCCCATCAGCTGTTTCTTGTCGTCTCGCTCTTATGGTTCGGTTCCCATGGTGCTTAGAAAAGCCTCAGTGGATACATGGTTAATGGATATAAATGGATTTTTGAGTGTGCTTTTGGTGAAACTGACTAGATTCTGGGAGCATTCTGAATGCTGACGTTTGGTAATGCACCACTCTAATATAATATGAAGCCAATTACTGGGTTCTGACATGGCTTTACCATGTGATTACAGACTCAAGTGTGTGTGCTGTTGTTTGGTAATTAGCAGTGGCTGTAATATTAGATGGGAGGATAAAACCTAATATCTATCAACAGATTGACAATGAAACTATTCGGAAACATTACTACAAACTATTAATGAAACATACCATTCTGTGTATTTTTCTTATGACCATTGGTGGTGCTGTTGCAGTTGGTTTCACAAAAATCATTTTTTTGGTCTTAACACTTAACGCTAGCTAATGCTCCACTATCACATGACAGCTACCAGCCAGGGAGGATGGAGCAAACACGTGTTTCCTCTGAGCCACGTGAAGCCAGCCAGCTACATCTTTTCTGATGTTCATGCTGCATCACAGGTTGGCGTAACACACTTGGAGGAAAGTGCTGTCTGCCCTCTTCCACATACATGCGCTCATAGATGCCTGTGATTGGTTAGTCTCAAAGTGATAATGGGGGGGTGGGAGAGTATGCCATCCATCCGACAAGCAATTTTGCTCCCGTGGCTCCTGGCTGTAGATGGCTGCATCATTGTTAGTATTCGAATTCACCATCTCCCGGTGATTGTGCAACTCGTTAGCTGCTTTTAGACGTTTGTTACCAGCAAATAATACGTGGAAATGAAATGTTATGCTATCCCGATGTCTTTTTATCTTTGAAAGACAGAAGGCTTAGACCTGCTAGTGCATTTATACCAGCCATTCCTGGTAATGAGATAGACAGAGAGAGAGCGAGAGAGAGAGGAGGGAGGAACATGCTGTAACCATGGTGGTTTGCAAGACCCAAGCTAGTAGGAAATGTGGAAGTTTTTTCCTCAACAACTGGTATGTCAGGTAGAGATGTAAAAGATTCAGGTTGCACAGCCATGGCAGATGGCCCACACGGCATGAGCTGCACACAGACAGTAAAGATTACCTTGAATAATCAGGCTTAGAGAAGAGGTCGGCTGGAATTAATTTGATTAGACGTCCTGGAGAATCTGAACTCAATCAGCACTGGAGGCACTTATGAGGTTTTCTTATGAAAATGAACCTCCTTCAATGTTACATTGAGAATGCTTGTTGTTCAAATACTGATAGTGAATAGCAACACTCCTCTGAGAGCCTGATGAATATATATATATATATGCAGCATGCCTATTCCCTAGACAGCCAACAAACAACATGCAACTCCTTCCAAATGTATCATCACAGATTCAGAGAGATGTCCATGGATTTATTTACATTTACATTTGTCTTTATATTTAAGTGCGATGTACGTAATGTTGTGAGGCTCAAGAGTTCCCAAAGGTTTCTGTTTATAAAAACAGAACTTGTCTTTTTTTGGCAAAATACCATCTACCCTCTACCATCCACATGCATTTGGATTCAGGTCATCACTCCACCCCCAGATACATCTCCAGTGACAGTCAGAATACACCTTAATGCGTGCTATATGCAGCAATGCGTAAGTTGATTTTAGTTTATATGAGTGATTGTTTACCTTAAACAATGGATTTTGAAAACCCTTACTCGTAAATATAAACCATTCCTATTTCATAGCAGTTACTGAGCAATATTCTTTATGAGAACTAACTGAATAATATACCAAGGCTCTGGTTTGTGTGTCTTTAAAAAAAAATGTTTGTATGGGCAAACTTGACACACACACA
>CM074941.1:13381172-13391881 GCA_037576815.1 Pangasius larnaudii | reverse complement strand
TATATATATATATATATATATATATATATATATATATAGTCAACTCCACAATTATTGGCACCCTTTCAAAAATGAATAATATACAATAAGCGATATTTTGGGCTTATGTGGATGCTGTGTAGTTTTGTTCTAAGACAATATCTATTTTTAAAAAGAAAAAAAAAACTGTTTTCTTGAGCAATACAGTATATTTCAGGGGAAACTCCTCTGTCCTGATGACTTTCCTGTGGTGAAAAACATATTGACAGTTGCAAAGTGCTGACACTGGAGACTCCTTCCATAACTCTTAAATAAACATCTCTTTACAGGAAATGCCACCATTTCAACGAGTGTACCTTATTCTTTGTTAAATAACAACACATTTTTTTTAATTATTGGTTTTAGATTATGTACAAGTCCCTTTTACTATAGAAACTATAACCTATCAGAACAAGTAACTTGGACTAGTGTCCAGATTCTGACCAATCAGAATCGAGAATTCAACAGCGCTCACTATCTCAATAATACAAATGTAAGAGCCTGAATGAAGGACACCTAGTTTAAAAATAAACACAAATGAAAGTGTTTTAATAGGGTTTATTTTAACTTGAGCACAGTATTGAAGGTGCTTTATATGATGACTAATTTCTGTGTTCATTTCTTTTTTTTTTTTTTTCCTTTTTAATGTTGATGTGCCATGTGCTAGATCATGAATGGGCCAGTCATAGCGAAAGCACGAAACAGAGAGAGAGACAGACAGAGAGAGGAAACGTAACTGTGTAAGAGTGTGGTGGCGTTAGAGAAAACAGTGGCTTCCGTGACTTTTCTTTGATATCTCAAAATCAAAATAGCAGCATATGAAATTGGTTTCCTCTTCTACGGCTCATTAACTCTCAGCCTATAAATAGAGCAGCAGCAGCCTTATGAACGAGACTCACCCTGAAAAACCCTGCTTACTGATGGATATTGGACAAATTGGTATCTTCAGTAAAAATTTGGGGAATGTTATGCCATATAATTTAATGCTTTTACTCAAAAGATGGTGTGTTGGTGCTCAAAAGTTTTGTTTTTTATGCTTTCACGCAAAATTTTTCTCATATCCTGTTATGTTAGCACACTCACATAAGCAGTTACGATTTTGAACTTTCAAAACATCACTTAAAAATCCCCTGAAAAATCTTCTCGGGTTGGCATAATGTTAGCTAGATAGCTAATGTTAACGGAGCAGATTATGAACATCCTGTCAGGTTAGCTCTTAGTGTTAGCCACATTACATTTATTTATGAAAATAGAAATCCTGTCAAGAAATCTTATATTATGTTGCTGTAGCAGTGTTTGTGACTGAGTATGACTTGGGTCCTGAACATCTGTTCAGGAATCATGGTTAGCTGGCTAGCTGTGAAAGATTCTGAACTTGTTTGCTAGTCAGGTAGAGTCAGCAGAAGATCATGAACAGTTAGAATTATGATTTAACAATCTTCATAGAAACCCTATCTGGTGAAGTTAGGATAACTAGCTGGCCACAGTTACCAGTGAAGATTATGAAGGGTTAGAAATATCAGTTAAAAATCTCGACAGGTTATCTAACATTAGCTAGCTAGAGTTAGCAGTGAAGACTAGGAACATTTATGACTATGACTTAAATATCCACACAGAAATCCCACCAAGTTAGCTAAGGTTAGCTAGCTGGCTAGTTTTTTCAGTAGATTATGAACAATTAGAAATAGAACTTAAAAATCCTCACAGAAATCCTCTCAGGTTAGCAAAAGATAGCTTGCTAGCTGGCTATCAAGTTATATTAATTTAGATAGCTGGCTATCTTAGCAGGTAAGAATATGAACATTTCTCAATATGTCTTCAAAATCACCTCAGACGTCCTTCCAGGTTAGCTCATGGTAGCTAGCTAGCATTAGCAACGATGCTTATATATTAAATTTAATGAGTATGACTAAAAAATCCTCACAGAATGTCTGTCAGATTAGGTCATGTTAGCAAGGTGGTTAACAAAATCTGTTGGAAAAATGGGCATGTGGTCATATCATTAACTTTCAAGGTGAGAAATACAAAGCAGCAGTATTGCTAGCTAGATAGCTAGCGAGTCTGATCTATTTTCTGAGGGGTTAGGCCATTGGTTAGAGATGTCGAAGGCTTATCTGCTAATTATGCTATGTAGCAATACAAAAGAGTAGTATTAGATAACTGAAAATAAAGAATTTCCTCCCATCAACTACTCCCTTTTTTCCATCATGACAAAAAAGGGAAAGAACAAAGATTGACTAATGGCTAATATCTATATTTATGGAATTTAATTTAGCATATGATATCATTCTGATCTTATTCCTCCATCAGCATGACAGCATCTTAATGTATAAACCAGTAACAGTTCTATTAGCGGACAGTCCTTCTAGCTGAATTTAGATAAGAGCGAGAAAGGGAAAGAGAAAGAGAAAGAGAAAGAAAATGTGTGAAAGCGAGAAAAAGGCAGTAATTGTTTGAGGTCTCTGCATTTCGCAGTAGTGTGTCTACATCAAAGAGCATTTACACAGAAGTGTGTTCCCTGTAGGTGTAGGCTGAGTAAAGTGTGATGGTCGGACTGCGTGTCCAGCACTCGTTTATTTTAACCGTGTTATGCCAAACTTCTCAAGAAGTTCACAGATCGTACAGGAAGCACAAAGGTAATTCAGAACGAAAAATCAAGTTTTAGGGCTTCTCCGAAGGTATACTGGGGTAAAGGAATACGTGTGTGTGTGTGTGTGTGTGTGTGTGTGTGATGAGGGGACAGTAGTAGTATGTAAGCAGTACAATCATTCATGGAGCCTGCAGAAGGGCCACGGGGATAAACGCTTAAACGAGTTCATCCCCCACAGGCACATCACACACACACACACACACACACACACACACACACACACACACACACACACACACACACACACAGACAGAGAGAGAGAGAGAGAGAGAGAGAGAGAGAGAGACGAGGCATGTGAGGTAGAGAGAAAGCTATTTTAAAAGAGAATAAATTTAAAGGACAATACGAAAGGTTTTAAATACATGCCATTTCACACACGGGTAGTGCAAAAGTTTACACACCCCTACGATAAACTGAAGAAGAATGTAACGTTCAATTTACAGCAGCAACATTTAGTGTGTTAAGTTCCACAAGATGTTTCTTCATGATGACAAATTATGTCAGATCACAAGTTTAACTTTTATGTATGGCCACTCTTTGCTTTTATAACAGCCTCTAAACTCTTTCATATCCTCTGTAAGATATTTGACCCCTTCAGGTCCCTCATGACTTTTCTGCTGAAATTCAATTCTGTGAAGTGTCATACACACTGACTGCTTTCTTCATAGCAACCAGCCTTCCATCGAAACATTTTTTCTGATGATTATTGAATCCTTTTGAATTTTTTTTTTTCCCCATCCAAAAATCATGGGGGATGCAAACTTTTGCACCGTAGACAGACAAGCAAGAGAGAAGTAGTGAATAAAACAAGAGTAGTAAAGAAATTGCTAAATAAAAAAATAAGAAGAGAAAAAAGGTTCGGCAATCAAACGCACATTTTATGTTAAAGGCAAATGAGCGTTTTGTTGTTTTTTTTCTGACTCGTGCCAATTTATGTGGAATTTGAACCGAGGGGAGAAGAGAGAGAGAGAGAGAGAGAGAAAAAAGGAAGCGTTCATTATTAGCATAGAGAAGAGTGAGATAAAACCAGAGCGAGAACAGTTCCACTCTCGGGATCGGACCTCACTGTCACGCAAGCACAGCTACAAAAAAATAGATTGATGCTTGTTTTATTTTATAGACGAGGGGAAACGGTCGTCACAAAGCATTCAGTAAAGCTAGCACTAATAACGTCTGACCTGTACACCATGATGGGGCATGTTGTTATAGGAAAATAATCTTACCACTCCAAAGTTGATTATTTTCCTTTACCAGTATATCCTGAAGTGTTTTATTCCTTTTATACCACAGAAAGTTGTTAATGCTAACATTTGATTCATTTATTAAAAAAATACACATCACACTTTTTTAACCCTTTTAATGGCGTCCGTGAGACAAAGTTAGTTCCTGTTCTCACTTACATTATAGCAGCCGCAAACAGTCGTTCTGTCGAAAGCCGTTCTTTTTTCTCTGTCTTGTTAAAGTTAATAAGACAAAAAAAAAAACATAGCGGAAAACTTACTGACACTGGAGACTCCTTCCATGAATGTTAAATATAGAAAACTTCACCGTATCAACGATTGCACCTGTTTTTTTTTATCTGTTTATGTGCAGCGTCCTCCGTACAAGTCCCTGTAAATGAGCTGTTACTATAGAAACGATAGCATATTAGAACGAGTGCATTCATTTGAATTACAGCCGGAACCACTGACAGAGGTTATTTCTTTATAAAATTAATCAACACCTTCCGACCAATCAGAATGGAGAATTCAACAGAGGCTAAATACAATAATAATAATAATAATAATAATATATAACAATAATGACAATAATTACATAATAATGATTACAGTAATTTTCATAAATATGTAACTTCGAGATACACACATTGGTTGTAGACTTGCTTAAGGGAAGAATCGATTAATGCCCAAGATTGCGTAATAATCCGTAAAATCTAAGGAATACTCCACTGTTTTTCAGACTAATCTGTCTCCACCTCATCTGTACAATTACCACAGACAAGAAGTTTGATGCGAGAAGGAATCCTGTTTACTCCAAACTGACATATAATGGAAGTCTAAGGGCAGTTGTTGAGTTCGGCCCTTAGATGTTAATACAAGATATGTTTTTTTTTTCGTTTGTTTTAAAGAATGCTTTCATAAACATAATTAACAAATATGTTTATTAAGCTTTCAATCTATAACTCGTTTTGAAGGTTGTAGTTTTGAATTTGTGTTATATAGTTGCATAATTATGTTTATTGACAGAGTTTAGCGTCTGCCCTTAGACTTCCATTATAAGTTAATTTAGAGTAAACATTTTTTTTTGCTCTTTTTCTTTTTCTCAGTACAGGGAACTATGTTGAATTTCTTTTCTGGGGTAATCACATATACACTACTGATACAGTAAATAGAGCTTGTTATGGAAAATGCCAGAGTATTCCTTTAAAGAGTAGTATATTTACAATTTTAAAATTCAACCATTACAAGATAATTTAATGTGCGACCAAAAATAACCTCTGAGTCCATCTGGAGTCATTAGTTACATTACTGTAGAGCGCGAGTTACAGCAGTGAAGGACAAAAACAAGATGCCGCCCCGAGCAAGCTGGCATACACAGTGATTCTGACAGCCAAACACACACACATACACACACACACACACATACACACACAGTGACAGCCTGACACGCCTCCACTCCCTCCTAGCAAGCTGCTCGCCAAGCACTTAACTTTGGCCCACGCGGCCAAATGGACCGAACGAAATCTTCGCAAGCTGTCTTGGGCAAGGTTAGCGCTAGCATGCTAGCCAGTGACCCATGAGAGCCCCGTAGGTCCGGTGAGTCAGGTAACAGTGACTATCTCTCTCTCTCTCCTCTCTCTCTCTCTCTCTCTCTCTCTCTTTCAGACCCCGACGGCAAGGAGAGCAGATGCAAAACTTTGACAAGAAGTTCAAGAAGTGAAAAAGCTTGTTAGTCTGTCAATCTGTTAGTCTCCAGTTTATGACCTCGAGCCATTTTCACAGATTTTATATCATAACGATCAGTGTGATCGCTCACGCTCGTTTCATGATAACAGATGGTTACTTTTGTTTATTCTCACTTAAACACACATCCACATCATATGCTATCCATCAATGCCGTGGGTCAGACGTTTGTCTCGAATAAGGCTAATCGCACTAATGAAAGCTTCGCTAATTGCTACTGCGCGATGCGATTTTGGGGCCATGGAGCTGCTAGCAAGGCGGTTTAGGGGGTTGGGACGTTTGCCTTCTAGCACTCCGAGACCTTTAGCGTGAGATGTACTGATGTCGCTGGGTGAAATGAGAGTGGAAGGGAAAGGCTGGAGGTGAAATGAGAGTGGAAGGGAAAGGCTGGAGGTCCCCGAGGTCACACAAACACACACACACGCGCACACACACACACACACACACACAAGATGCAAAGACGCTGCTCACTTGACAGCCTGCCAGTCTGTTACACTGTACAAAACTGATGTAATAGTTCCTGATGGCTCTAGTTTTTATACTGCTGGTAATGAAAGAGGGATCGTTTGGGCAACCAACAAATCCTCCATAAATCTGATGGAATTCCCATTCAGGATTCCCACTGCATACTGGGAACCAGTCAGGCCTGATTGGATTGTAATGTTGTTGTTTTTTTCAGCAGGGAGGTCGTACTCAGGACCGCAGTGTGCCTTCTCACTTGCTTTATAGCTAGTAATTCAGCATTTTTGTCAATTTTAATCAAACTGCACGTGTGTAGGGTTTTGCAGTAGTCAAATCTAATATACACTTTTTTTTTAGAAGCAATTTTTTTGAGATGTTGAGATCGACACGGTGACATCTTAGCAGTAAAAATGTCGAGTGAGTGTGTGTGGTGTGGAAAACCTCTAGCGTGTAAAAAAAAAAAAAAAAACAGTAAAATTTTATTGCTCTGAGAGAAACAAGTAAAATGTACTTAAAAAGGTCAAAGGTCAATATGAACTATTATGTTATATTACTAATGTACTATTTATTTACTTATTTCAGTATATTTAATTGTTTTATTGTATTTTTGTTTTTTTTTACAGTTTTAAAAAACTAATTTACAATATTTTACTGTGCAGTGAAGATTTTCATGTAGACAGTGTTTTTCACTGTTACCAATAATTACACAATTCTTTCTTTCTTTCTTTCTTTTTGTTTACAAAAGTGAAATTAATTTTACACCTAAATCACTTCTTCTAAGAGTTGATTTGAAAGCACCGCGAGTCTGCCTCTTTCTGTTATGATGGAAAAAGGAAACTTGCCTCCGGCTCGTGCTGCTTTAAGCCGCCTCGGTTTGGGCCTGCCCATGATGATGGAGTGTGTTGTGAAGAAATCGATTAGACTTATCAAAGAGTAAACACAACGCTTTATTTTCCATCGTGGCGTTTTTGCTGAGGAAGGCACTGTTTTTTTTTCTCAGACTCGGGTTGATTTGATAGTAAAAGCTCTCCCGTAAACGACATTGAGCCAGCAGTAAAAATGCATTTGAGATAAATAGTCCATCGGTGAGATCAGAGACATGCCGTGCTCTGCCAAAACTTGTCAGAGGTAAATTCCTGGCTTTGCACATTATTGGCTTTGATTCTGACAATGCCAGGAAGCTGTGCCAAAACAAAGCAACCAAAAAAAAAAAAAACTACCCGCTAGTCTAGCCATGAGGGGAAAAAATTTCCAAAATAATCCTTTGGAAATCTTGAGATCAGCAGAATGACATCTTCATGGTAAAATGTACAAGGAATGTGTGTGTGTGTATGTGTGTGTGTGTGTGTGTGTGTGTGTGTGAAATGTTATCAGTAAAGTGTTTATTCCTTTGAGAGAATCAAGTAGGTTAATCAAAGGTTAACACTAACTGTCAGACTTGTCACTACTGTGTTAACAGCAGGAGTCATCAAGAGGACAGTGGCAATGATGTCATACAATAAATATGAAGCATACAGGGTTATACCTGTGTGTGTGTGTGTGTGTGTGTGTGTGTTCATGTGGGTGAGTAATCTCTGCCTCATCCCCACGCTTTAACCAAACACGCCCAAATAAAACCCATCGTACACACAGACGTGTGTGTGTATGTCTGTGTGTCTGTGTGTGTGAGACGCTATGCAATGCAGAAAATGCCGGAAAATGTGCACAAACTTCTTAGCCTTGTTTGGAGCTCTCTGTCAAGCCTCCTTCCCGTAACACGGACACGCCTTGATAACCTCGTTCGACTTGAACACGCCGATTGCAACACGACTCGCAAGGGCACTTTTTTTTTCAGCAGAAGCAAAAAGAATGGAAAAATAAATGGCGAATAAATCACAGAAGGTTCTTCCTAATCTGTGATCAGATTAAACCAAATCCACTCAAAGTTAAAAATATCTCCAAGCTCAAACGACAACGAAGCCTGATTCAAACAGCTGATTACAATCACTTCTTTCAGTCTAGCATTTTTTTTTAAATCAGTGGTGTAAATCACACCACTGTCCAGGGAGTCCACTGCCCTGCATAGGTTCGAGTTTATTATTATTAATGTGGAATTTCCCCCCCGTCTTTCCCCCCAAATTACCCATTCCCAAATCCCGCCCACTAGCTTGTTCTTCCAGCTTCTGTCTGAGGAAGGTGAGGACTAACACATGCTTCCTCTGAGACTTGAGCATCTCTGCAGCTACTACTCATAAAACATCACAGAGCAGCTACATGCGCTAACTGCCCTCTTCCTTATACACAAGAAACTAATTACATCCCTCTTAGGGCCTGTTTTCATCTCCCGCACTCCTGGCCATGGACGGCTGTGTGTGATTTTTAAAAAAAAAAGTAATAGAAACATCTTTCAGTAACATTTCTGTGTTTTTTTTGTTTAATCAGTTTCAAGAGAGGGAAAAAAAAACGATGTTGGTGAGGGATTTGTTTTTATAGCTGCTATAACGTAAGGGCTAACAGGAACCCACTTGTTTCACGGACATTTCACATCATTAAATGTAACTATAAACAGATAAAAAGTAAATGGATAGAAAATTGTAATCGTTAAGAAATCGCTGTGGCGGAAGAAGAATAAAACACTTTAAGTCGTGCTATTATTGGAAAATAATCAACTTTGAGGTGGTAACAGTAACGCGCACTACATCACACCACCTGGTCAGTGATTACTTTCCTATAACGGCATGCCCCAGAGTGTTTTATTGCTTACTTTTATTTTATTGCTGCCTGATGTTTTCCTCATCCCTAAATGTTTCTCCTCCAGAATTTTCAAGAGAGTGAAGAAACTCTGTAGGCAGGTATCATAGAAACATGTCAATCACCTTAACTTAACAGGAAGCATGCATATATTTCTGTATGGTACTCAATGTAATGTAAAAGAAGCATTCATTCTGGGATTTTAGAGCTGATAATTAATCAGGAATAAATTCGTCTCTGCAAGCGTGCAGTAGAAGGAGCTCTGAATGAGCTTCACGTACCGGCTCCTGTACTATGAGTGGAAATATTTTTAGCTTGGTGCTTTCCCCAGCGTCTTTAACTTCATGACGGTACCACGTTCAGGGTTTCACTGAAATGATAGCTTGAACCGTAAAACACACACACACACACACACAAACACACACACGCACACACACACACACACACTTGCAGAAAGCTTTGTGCACACGGCTCTTGCACCCAGTTGTGTCGCCGTCCTGAGCTTTTCTCCAGTGCACATTAATTGTTCATATATTCATGTTTACAGATTCGTGTCAAGGCTTGAATATTCATCCTGCGTTCGAAAGCCGCTGCATTAAAACAGTGTTGCAGGCAGAATGTTCCAGTAACCCGACACCCACAAACGACAGAATGAAAGAGAACAGGGGAGGGGAAAAAGGAGAAAACAAAACAAACAAAAAAACAGAAATGGGCTCTTCATCCACCTCTTCATGTTTTTTTTTTTCTAGCAATAGCCTGTTTCCTCTTTCTGGAATTAGCAGAAGTGTTTGTGCCACTGTGCTTTTTATTATTATTATTTTTTTTACCTGTATGGCTTAAAGAAGCGCTGCTTGCACGTTGCTGTTAGAGACAGACACAGACATTATGCTCATGTCGGTATAGTCAATGTGTGATAAGAAATTCATAGACTTAGCTGTAATTGGAAAGGGAAGTGAGCATGTTTTTTTTTTTTGTTTTTTTTTTTTAAAAAAGAGGTTGTAATGTGGAGTGAGATGTCACACCAGAAATGCATCCAATATCTATTTTATCCAAAAAATTGAACTATCAGTAATTTGTTTTTGAATTAAATTGTACATCTGAAAAAAAAAAGTCATCTGTAAGTTTGCCTTGTTAACCTTTTGCATTGCAGTTCCCACAGTGACAATAAGTGCCATGTGCGTTTATTGCATATTTTGGTTTCTGTTTTGGTCCTATCTCCACCCCATCCCTGCATTGTTTTATTGGTTTGTTCCTTGATTGTGTTCACCTGTTTCGTGTTAGTCCCTGATTAGTTTGTGCACTTATACCTTAGTGTTTCTATGCCTTGTTGCGAAGTCTTGCCAAGTATTTTGCATATTACCAAGTGATCTAGTTCAAGTTCCTCCTTGTTCTGACACATGCCTATGTATTCGTTTAAGTAGAGGGTATCTGAAAATGATCTTTACATCTTTTTTTCCAGAATAAAAAGTCAACAAGGAGGTGAAGAAACACTGGGATTGTCCCATTTTACAGAGAAACACGTTGAGTTTTCTCGTATTCATTTCATAATCTGATGGCAAGAATCACGTCTGCTACAGAAAGCATTAATGTTGATACGTTGCAGTGTACATGGCAGCATTTGGATTAATATTTTGTGTACTCATGGTACAATGATACTCATATTGAACATTGTTGCTAATAAAGGTAAACCTAGTGTGTCCACTGCTTCACCGATTCCCCCCCGTGCACCACATAGGAGTACTTATGAGCATTATGTGCATATATGGGTGTTATGCACGGAATTCACACTTGTCTTTTTTTGTAGGGCGCTAAAATGTTACACTTGTCAACTGAAACATCAGTGGTCACTGAAAATCAGCACCTGCGAGCACAGCTCTGGTTCTGAG
>CM074941.1:13364123-13374166 GCA_037576815.1 Pangasius larnaudii | reverse complement strand
CACAGCTATTATTTTTGTTTTCTATAGAATTTACTTTCGCCTGTCTCCGAAAATATAAACAACGTGGACTTTCTTTGTGCCGCGAGCTTCAAATCTGACCTCTCGCTCACACCTGCATGTAAATAGGCTAGAACAGAACACCTTTGCTAAAGTGTTGGCTTTTATATTCGGTATATACTTTAAAAGACCAAGCTGTCAAAATAATTTGAGAAAAATGACAAATTCTACCAAGAAATAGCTAAATAATTAACATTAGTTAGTATTAGTAAGTATTAATACGTGGAGTATTAACATACTCCAAACCGAGTACCAACTCCTTAGCTAGCACTGAAACTTTCCGGTAAGCTTTACAGAAAACGTATGCACCCTATTAGTATCTGTATTTGTATCTGTTTAGCGCACACTATCAGTTCAATACGAATAATGTAGTCGCTTACATCCACGCAGTATATGTAGTGAACATATAGGTATATCTGTATGCACGCAGTATATGCAGTGAACATATAGATATACCTACGGACACATGGCATTTATTATATCATAAATATCATATCTGTGATTAAGAACAGACATTTTGTGTGACGAGCCCAGCAGCTGGAGTTAATTAATAGTTTATGCTCTTCATTAAAGCCCTGCATGCATCTGTCTCTGAACGGCTTGAGCCATTCTAACGAGAATCTGAGTAATTGACCAATTATAATGATACTAACAGCAACGTCGTGACTGGGATCGCCATGGCGACCAGACCTGAGACGTAGTGTACACATGTACACGTGCGCCAAATCTAATACCATGACCTTAAATTATTTATATAGAATTTCAGTACATTAAACAGTAGCCATTTCGGTTCTGTTTGTTTGTTTGTTTGTTTGTTTGTTTGTTTGTTTGTTTGTTTGTTTGTTTGTTTTACGTTTCGTGGTGCATGATGAGACAGGTTAGTATGAAGAATATCCATAGCGAATATACGCTTTGTCTCAAAAGCTTAAAGTCTAAGGACAGACAACGTTGTAATTTGCAGTTTCTCGGTAACACGCTATAAGTTTTTTGTCATATAAACCTAAAGTAGCTTAAAGTTAAAAACATATGAACAGAAAGTGAAGAAAAGCCAGTTTATAGTTACGATAATACGCTGTAAGTCATACCAAGAACTTGTTTCATGGATATTCCACAACATTAAATGCAGCTATAAACAGATAAAAAGTACCATGTGTCGCTGTGTACTTAATATCAACCTGTAATCGTTGGAAAATTGTTGTGGTATAAGCAGAATAAAACATTATTATTGGAAAACACTCAACTCAAGGGTGCTAACAGTAAGTCTGCTTTTGCATCAGGCTACATCACACCATCGCCTCGTGGATTATTTTCCCATAACAGCACACCCTCATGTGTTTATTCCTTACTTATGATATTAATTTCATTAATATTCTATATATTGTATAATATATTAAGCTGACTCTTTTGCAAAATGTTCTATAAAATAGCAATTAATAACTATTAATAAATGTAATATATAAAAATCAAAGAGAAATATTGAAGGATTTCCGTTCCTTTTTAATGAATATTTAGATTTTAAATCGATTTAGGAAAAAAAAAAAAAAAAAGAAAAAAAGATTGATGCTCTGTCCCACAACACTGCAGTACTTCCTGCCAAAATTCTCACCAATTCAAACCGGATGTTCTCATTATTTCCTGTTGTGTATGTGTGGGTGGGTGTCTATGTGTGTGTGGTTGTGTGTGCGTGCGTATGCGAGCATGTGTGTAGGTGGGTGTCTGTGTGTGTATATGCGTGTGTGTGTGTGTGTGTAGGTGGGTGTCTGTGTGTGTGTGTGCGTGCGTGTGTGTGTGTGTGTGTGTGTGTGTGTGTGTGTGTGTGTGTGTGTGTGGAGGATGTTAGGGTGCTCAGATGTGTGTGTCTCTCAGTAAAGCTATTTGAACAGCAATTAAGAGGGATTGAAGATGACCTAAATTAGACCTTTCCTACACTTTAAAGTGCATTATAAATATCACTCTGCTAATGCATAGAGCTTCTCGGCTTATTTTATGACTGATGTGATGGCCAAATCACTTTATCTTCAGGTTCTTTTTTTTTTTTTCCCCCCCGAAAGATAACTCTTTCTCGACAGTTCTTGTGATACAATAGAAAATACGGTGGCACTCTGGAAGACTGCGATCTCTCACTTCGTCTGTACATGCGTCAGTTTTCTTGCGCCACTCTTGCACCAGCTGATAACAAATCCCAGTTGTGATGCTGCTGTCGCTGTTGTGAGATCGCAGCCTGATCGGCTTGATTTTTCATTAAGTGTTAGCTGTTATTTGATTGACGTCATTGAGGAAGTGATGTGTTAACCAATCTGTGAATCACAGTGACAGGTTTGTGCTTGCGGGGCTCCTTCCGGATTCTCATCCAACCTGTTCATTCAGCTTTCACGCTCATATGAATCCATGTGTTGAAGGGGTTACTTTACCCAAAAATGCTAATCGTGGCTAATTTGGTACGCAGGGGTTATTGGAGGTCTGGTAGCATAAGGTTATTTGGCCAATTTAAAGGGAAATGTTCGCATTTAAAAACGCACAAAAATAGTTCCCTTTATCGACATTTTGCATTACTGGTATGCATCATACTGTTTACCTTTACCTGTATACTGATAACCAATTGCACCATAACCTTATTTCTTCATTTAACGTATTTGCTATTTGCACTACTGGTTGGATGCTAACTGAATTTCGTTGTCTCTGTACTCATACTGTGACAATGACAATAAAGTTGAACCTAATTCTATAATCAGTTGTATAATTCTGTTGTTACAACATGGTTCAATTCACTGACAGTTGAACAAAACAGTGCACATTTAATAAATCATATCTAGCTTATACTAATTTAAATAATAATTGTAGTGTTGTAATTTTTTTTTTTTCAGGAGCCAGTATGAATGACATACAGGAATATCATTAGCCTGTTTAACCAAAACATTTTTTTCTGCACCAAGATTCAATTTCCTACAATTGCAAATGTACATACGGTAATTAGGTGCTACCACCACTTATTTGCCTGCCACCCTCATGTCTATGAGTTTGGACATACCACTTCCATTAAACACGAAAATCAAGCCGCACCAGTTTCCGCCTGTCACTGTCGAGCCGGTTGAGCAATTTTTATTACCAAAACAGCTGCACGCCTCATCATGTTTGCATTTTTGGTTTCTGGAGGGGAAATGCAGAACTTTTAAAATAAAGCCAGATTTTCAATTTCTCATGGTGAATATGTGAAGGCCAATGGTGTTAGGAAGATTCACGTAAAGCTCACACTGTGCGGGGGGGGGGGCCCCTTGTGAAGGTGGGGGGACCCCAGTGTAGGACGAAACAACTGAAATTTTAATCAACATGCAGCTGGACCATGAGTTTTGGTGAAAATTTTGTACAAAAAATGTACAAAACCGCAGACATCAACGACATTTTAGGTGCTATGCAGCAGTTTCACTCTATTTAATCTCGACTTTCATCACTCATCTGAGGTGGCCTCAGGACTTTGCATTACGCCACTGATGGAAATTTAAATTTGCAGTATGGAAAGGTTTAACGTTTGCATTTATTTCTTTGTGAGATGATTTGGTAGAGGTCAATCCAAACTGAGAGCCGAGCCGTTGAAGATGTAGCTGAAGACCGGTTAAGTGGGGGTGTGGGAAATGTTAGATTAACTGAGGAAACCTTAGACTTGGTCCAATCGTTTGGATTTGCTGCTTTACCTTGTCAGATCTAATTCACAAAGAATCGAGATCATCTCAGTTCAGCTGTCACTTATTGCTGAAAGTGCGGCTCTGCATAAAATTTAATGATCACATGTCGCATTGTCACTTGCTAGCGTGAACGTAGGATAAGAGCCTTTGTTTAAGATTTCACCTCACGCTGGGATTTTAGACTCTAATAAAAAAAAGTTTGTAAGACAGTTAAAGGTTCCTTGCTTATTCAGTTTTTGTAAGTAATATTAAATCAATTACAGTGTTTTATTTATCAAAGAACACCATACTTTTAATGCATCTAGAGATACCGCTAATGTTATGGACTGTCCTGGAACGAACTTACTGAATGTTACAAAGCTCTGACACTGGAGACTCCTTCCATAAATACAATAAAAAAACAAACATCTCCTTTCAGAACACCCAACCAGAGCAATAGTTACACGTTTTTATTTGTAAAATAACAGCACTTTTTTTTAAACATTTGTCAGAGCTGCTGTAACAGAAAATTAATCAACACCTTGCAGCAGGAATGATTTTTAGTATATATTCGCTTTGGTGCTTATGTGCAATCAAGCTGCTGCACAACACGTGACATCAGTGCTTCATCTACAATAACACTCCTTTCTGCACCCTTTTGCAAAGTGCATAAACGTGTGTGTGCGTGTGTGTGCGTGTGTGTGAGACACGGCAGACCCTCAACCGCCAGTCAGTTCACACACTACAGAAGCGTAGTGTTTAATCTCGTTTTCTGCAGAGAGGGTTCGAGCTGTTTCCTCTGCGTCCAGGCGAGCAGGTTTCACTTCCTTTTCTCTCTGCAGTGAAGCTCGTGTTTGGAAGAGAAAAAAAAAAACCCAGCGTGATCGATACATCATCCACATACACAGTTTTGGGGGAAAGAATGAACTAATGATGATGAGTGAAAGGACACAAACTGAATTTGACCTCTCAAGTGAGACATGAGATGAGTTTTTTTTAATGCCAGTTGCTCCTATCTGTGGAAAAAAAAAAAGAAAACCTCAGGAAATGAATAATTATCCCTTGTTGGAATATGGGCTAAAAGTGTCTCCACACTAAACCTACACAAGGCCAATGAGAGTGAAAAAGGCATGTGATTGCTGGGAAAAAAAGGTGAAAACCAGAGTGAGAGAGCAAATATCTGCTAGCATCACCTTATGTCTTAACACCCAGTCCAACCCCCATATCTCTCTCTCTCTCTCTGTCTCTCTGTCTCTCTCTCTCTCTCTCTCTGTCTGTCCAGAACATTAATGAATTCCTATATGCTGCATTTAGAGAAAGTGTTAATCTGTGCAGTGTGCGTATGCGTGTGAAGTGTGTGTATCTTTGTGAATGCATATGTGAACACACACACACACACACACACAAGTGACTTGGCATCTCTCTTTCTCTCCCTCGCTTTCTCTCTGTCACTCCCTCTGTTTCTATCCATCATGTTCTCAGTCTGATTTAGCCTCCAATCATCCTGTTTCATCCCTCTAATTCATTCATTTACATGCTTCGCTTCGTTTTCCATTATACTAATCCATCCATCCATCCCTCTACCCTTATATACCCTTTTCTGGCATCCACTCATCTAAACTTTTAAAACTCTAATCGGTCCATCTTCTCTCTACTATATTTCTTTGCTCTATCCATCCTACTTTTTAATCCTAACTTTCCATCCATCCATCCATCCATCTATCCTTCCATCCATCCGCCGACCAATCCAACAATTCAACCGTCCATCATGCCAGCCAGCCAGCCATAAATCCATCTGTTCAAAAACCCAGTTGATCCATCCATCATCCATCCACCCACCAATCTCACCACCCACCAACTCCAAAAATGCATCCACAGAATTAATCCAGCCACAAATACATCTGTTCCGACATATCCATCTATCCTTCCATCTCTCCACCAAGCATAAATTATTTTATC
Organism: Pangasius larnaudii; assembly: GCA_037576815.1. NCBI lineage: Eukaryota > Metazoa > Chordata > Actinopteri > Siluriformes > Pangasiidae > Pangasius > Pangasius larnaudii. The sequence continues at coordinate 13,368,491 of CM074941.1, read as the reverse complement.
TATCCATCCACAAAGACAATTTCATCCATCCATCCATCCATCCATCCATCCATAAAGCCTAAACATTTCATCCATCCATCCATCCATCCATCCATCCATAAAGCCTAAACATTTCATCCATCCATGCATCCACAAAATCCATCCATCCATCCACCCATTCAACCATCCATCCATCTGCAATCTTTACATTTAGATTTTTATCAGCGTGGATAGTTTTATGTGGTATGAAGTTCAGAATGGAGAAAACAATATTTAATTTGTTTACTGCTTATATAAAACGCCTCCTAACCCAAAACACAACAAATCTAAGAGAACTACAAAAATGTCAATTTAGTTATAAACCTAAAACACATCTCAATTTTAGGGCACCATTCTTCTTCTACTTTTGACTTCTCCCTTTAGGGGTTGCCACAGTAGATCTGTATTCTACATATTTGATGTGGCACAGTTTTTACACCGGATGCCCTTCTTGATGCAACCCTCCCTGATTTTATCTGGGCTTGGGACTGGCAGTGAAAGTGCACTGTTGTGTGCAACTCCAGTGGCTGGGGTTGGACTCGAACTTGGGCCGTGGCGGTGAGTGCACTGAGGCCTAACCACTAGTCCTCCAGGGACCCAATTTTAGGACATCAGTCAACAATGTATAATGTTTGTATAGTATTTATAGTATAGTATTTGTATAGTATAATGTGTGTAGTATTTCTTCTGATGCAAATCTCATATTAAATAAATCCACTTACTGGGTTAAATAAGATGCTACAAAAGTGCTGATAGAAGAAAGCAATTTATGCAAGACAGTTGTAAATGAAAAGGTTTGTGCATGTTCATGCATGTTCATGTGTTGGCTTATTAAGTATTTCCCAAAACTACTCCTCCCCTTTTACCCCCCCAAACAGCAGTGTTACACTCTAGATACATTCAGAGCCTCGCTCCATCTGTCCAACCCGGAGTTGGAAAACCTCATCGACCTCGTCACAAGCACATCACATATCATGTCAAGCTGTAACATGTGAAGCTATACACTCATATTGCCTGCTGCTGTGATTTTCTGTAACATTACCACTAGCAACAAGGAGCTTTATGAGCAATCATACTGATCAGAAAGCACGCTCATCTTAGATCAGTTTTGCTGTTTCTTCTGTAAAAGGCTCAGATTAGGATTCACTCAAAAGGATCTGAAACCAAAACACTTTTGGAGATGCTTGATCAACAGAGCTTTACCTCCGAGTAAGACCTCCATGTAAGAGAATACGGGTGAAGGGGGCTTCACATGAGTGTGGAAGTTCCAGACCATGGGAAGCTTTCACCTTCTCGTCCCCAATCAGAAAGGCTGTGGGTGGGGAATCGCGTCTAAAGTCCCCCTGAGTGGTTCCCCATATGGATGACATCATTTTTAAGGCCCAGGTGGAGACCTCTGGTTGAGTGGACTGGCTTCTCAGGTATATTGCTAAAATCAGAATATAAGACAGAAGGTGATTCCCTGCTGAAAGCCCAAATTTTTCCAGACTCTGTGAGAGTTATGTAACTGTTTATATGTGTGTGTGTGTGTGTTGGTATTTAATCTTGTCCGTCTGTTTATGTCTGTGTGTCTATCAGTAAAGCATGAGTGACTGTCTGTGCACTCAAGCTGCTTGTTCTGTCTCTTCTTTAGAGTGAGTGAGTCGTCATGAGTCACAGGCCTTTCCCCGGGGTTGATTACTTGGCTCTGTCAGTGGTTGAGTGTGTGTGGGTCCTGGAAACACTTCAGAGACCTCTGTTCTGTGTGTGTGTGCGTGAGTGTGTGTGTGTATACACACGTGAGGAGTTCATGTGTGTGGGTGTTTGTGAGAAAGTGAGTGTTCTCTCAGTGAGGGGTATGTGTTTGTATGTCTCACCCACACACAGCTGTATCACCACCACTTTATTATATTTACTCATTAGTAGCAGTACTGAAGGAAATAATACACAATACCAGTGGTTTATCTTCTCTACCAAACTGCCCAGTGTGGTTATCCTTTTATCTCTTCTTCCATCTACCTGTCATCCATCCATTCATTCATCCATCATCCATCCATCTGACATCCATCCGTTCACCCTTTATCCATCTGTCATCCATCCATCCATCCATCCATGCATCCATCTATCCATCCATGATCTATCCTTCCACCCACCCATCCATCATTTTCATACTTTTCTTTCATCTACCATTGAACTGTTCATTCATCTACCAATCCACCCATCTCTTCTATCATCCAAGCTTTGTTTTCCTCCATCCGTCCATTCATCCATTTCATTTCATCTACCTGTTCTGACTCATCTACCTATTCTGACTTTATCTTCTGTTCAGCCAACAATCCATCCATCCATCCATCCATCTATCCATCCAGCAATTCTTTTTCTCAATGCATCCATTTTTCCTTCTACACTTTTCTGTCATGTATCTATTCTCCATTTTCTTCCATTTGTTCAGCTAACCTTCTCTTCTGTCCATCCATTAATCCAGTTTAAAAAGGAGATGATAAGAGCTGTTCTTCCTGTGCACATGGTAAATGATACAAGCTGTTTTTAATTAAGTCAGACTCAGATATGTACAAAAAGATAACTGCACTCACATGTGGTGTGTTCGGTGAATCAGCAGCAGCTGTGGGACTTGCTAATCAGTACCGGTGCTTATATGAATTAAGAGGCTGCTAATCCCGGCTCAGTCTTTGACGTATTATGTCTATACACAATTACATGAGTGGGAGGTCATGTGATTTTAGACGAGCACTGTTCATTTGAGATGCTCTATAATTAGGGCTGTTGGGGTTCATATGAATCACTGAAATCATTAACTTGAAATGCAAAAAAATATATAAATAAATAAATAAAAAAATGATATGAGTAATTAAACAAGATGAGTAGTTATCTGCGATTCCAGACAGAGATCGGGAATGTTGAGGATTGAGGGATGAACAGAAACTGTTGGTAGAGGACTGGTGAGTCAGGAACGATCGTGAGAGAGAGAGAGAGTAGGGCAAAGTCTAAAAAGTAGCTGGAAAAGTTTGAGGTTTGGGTGGATTTTTTTTTTTTTAGTTCATTTGGGGGAGTGTTAAAGAGTGTTCGCTGTTCAAATGCAGTGAGCAATATGTGCAGTATATTCTCAAGTACTATGCGTTTATTCAGCTATTACTGGAAAGAATGTGGAAATTCTTACAAAACATGACACACACACACACACACACCCACACACACACACATTAGCCCCCAAATTATCTTTAAGAACTGCAAAAGTCTGAAAGACAAGCTAACATGTGACGGTTCTGACAAAGTACCTTTACTTGTTTGTGACTAACGATGTGCTGACAACCTGTGACATAAAGGCTGACAGACAGCAGAGAGAACTTGGCACTCCTGTGTGTCAGCGCCTTGCTAATGAACGATCTGTAGTCATGTTGACAGCCCATGATGCTGGTTTACAAATCTTCAAGTGGTAATTTCTTTTTTTTGTAATGACTCCAAAGCCCTTTTGTCTTGTCGAGACTTGCAATCTGAGACCGTGGAGCATTTGAGGAGGGGAAAAAAAAAAAAGTAGCCAATTTCCTCCCTGAGTGAAAAATAGAGCTGTTACAGATCTCCACAAGGACTTCACACAGAATAAGTGCAGGAATAAAATATCTTTGCTATAATGATGTGTTGCTTTTACGATTACTGAAGCACAGTTAATCCTCAGTAGTGCAGTGTTTGGTTGCAGATCTGAGCATACAGGTCATGACTCCTTTTCTAAAAGCATCGTGCATCAGGTATAAACTGGAAGATGACACACTGCAGCAGGTTGTTGAGGATGTGTGTCACATGAGCATGTCACACTTGGGGGACTTGTGAAGCCGGTTTCATAAAATCAGTGGCGTATTACCAACTCAAATATTATTTCTGAGATGAATCAACCGCTAAGTACAACTAATAGTAGAACAAAGAGCAAAGCTTTCATCTCCCAGGGCATGTATACTGTTTTATTTGACTTCTTCAAGTACATGAGAGTCTGCAAAGGTTTCAGAGAAACAGGACATTTTGGAGAAAAAAAACCATCTCAAAAATAAAAACGCAAGAGCAATTTAATCTGTTATGAACTCATTTTCTATATGAATTATTATTTATATTAATTTTATGTGCACAGTTGTATTATTTTTTATTTTTTATTTTTTTTTAATTATTTTTATTAATGGAAATTGTCTTGAATTCATGGAAGGCTGCAAGACATTGGCTAAAATTGGAAACAACATTAACCAAAATTATTATGTCATTTTGTTTTTATTATTTTTGATATTTCTGTCAGAAATAAAAAAGTGGTTTCATGCCATTTCTAATTTCAATGTCAGTGCATTTATTTATTTATTTATTTATTTATTT
>CM074941.1:13310032-13318230 GCA_037576815.1 Pangasius larnaudii | reverse complement strand
TGTGTGTGTGTGTGTGTGTGTGTGTGTGTGTGTGTGTGTGTGTGAGAGAGAGAGAGAGAGAGAGAGAGTGTGTGTGTATTTCCATATTGCCCAGGGGTGATGTGGCATGCTGCTCACTCTCAGCTGTGTGTGTGTGTGATCAGGCGTAGGGTAGATTAGACCCAGTGCCTGCTTCCACAAAGTGCCCTGTGTAGTGCTCTTTAATTCCTCCAAATTAGCACCCTAGTCTGCCCCCCCGCCACACACACACACACACACACACACACACACACACACAGATCAAGTTGTCCCCCTGTGCTCACAGTACCAAAGTAAGACTGTCTCTCTCACACTCTCCTCACACACACAGTATGATGTGTGCATTTTTTCCTTCCCCGATCAATGCGTGATATACAGATGAACATACAATACACACATACACACACACACACACACAGTATGATACACATGTTCATTCTTTCCTTCCCCGATCGACACGTGATGAGCATACAATACACGCAAACACACGCACACACGCTCGCTTAACACACTTTCTCACAGACTTCTTGCCAATTGGACCAATCTGCCATCTGCATTCATGCTGCTTTTTTCCCATTGAGGTTGAAGCATGTTTGCAGCCGTCACACACAATGCAGTCAACAGCCCGTCGACATTACAGCAGGCCATAACGACAGGCGAGAGCTTTATTCCCTTAATGAGCCATCTTTTCCTCCCCCTTTACCCCATACATTGTGCTGGGTGGAGATAAGCCTCAGGCCTGCGCCGCTTCCAGAAACCTTCCAGTGCAAACTGTGGACTGAATGCAGTGGAGAGCGCAATGTATAGCCGAGTATAACTGGCTAATAGGTAGTGTTGGTGCTAGCCCCAGTCGTTAACGAGCAGAGATATTAGTGGTTCAGTGGGTGTGAGATTGTTCTAATTTATACAAGCTGAACGAAAAGAGAGAGTTACCTAATGGGAATTAGAACTGGGCGATATGACAGAAATATCATATCATGATACTTGGCATGACTTGGCACGTATCACAATATACAACCGCTAACAAACAAACCGCAGTGTTGTACTTAAAGTTCTGTTTTTATTTAATGTCTACAAAAATATATGACTTAAAACTGAAAAGGAGAAATAAAAAAAGAGAAATATTATTAATACACTCTAATGAATCCAAATATTAAATACAATTTTTGAAGGTTCTAAACAAAACTTTCACATCAAATCAGTTTGTAGTTTAAAAATGTTAATATCACGATACATCATTTACCACAAAATTGATATTATAATGTCATTTTGCCCAATATCTTCTCACAGAAAGGACAGCCCATAGTCCAAGGTTAAACTTTTAGCTTTCTTTATTAATTAAAAAGGATCAGCTATGATATTTTGATGAGTAAGTAAGCTATTTGTGTAACTCTGTATGATGCATTTTTATGGTCCATCAAACCATAGAAATTTATTTAGGTGATACATATTGCTAGTGTTACAAGCTAATGTACGGGGCAGAGTAATACACTTGGAGAAAAGCGCTATCCTCCCTCTTCTGCATACATAAGCTTACGGATGCCCGCGATTGGCTAGTGTTGCTGTGATTGACAGGGGAGAGAAATGATGCCCCTCCCACTCAGAGAGCACAGACAGTTTTTGTTCTCTTGACTCCCGGCAATGGCATCGTCAAGACTCGAAATCACAGACACCTTTCATTAAAGGGCTTAGGAGAAAAAAAAAAAGTATAAACGCTAAATAATCCTGGCCATAACTTTCATTACATTTTACACAAATTCAAAATCGAATGAATTTTCCTGTGTGAAGCCATGTTTGATTAAGTGATTTCCCGCTCAGTGAGATCTCTGTGGAATTCTGACTGAGTCAGTCTTAGAATGCGTAATGTGATTTGCCCTCAATGGCCGTCTATTTAGTGTCACTGCGACCAAATACAGGAATTCTTTGATTAAAATCTCAGTGTGTGTGAGTGCTGCTCCGATGCTACAGTCTAAAAGCCACAGGCACAGGATTATGCAAAACTCACAGCACGGCTACAAATGCAGTAGTAGCAATACCAATACATAAATCAAACACACTAATGGAACGGCTACAAAGCTCATTTTGAAAAATGTTTGTGTTTATGCATGAGTGTGTTTTCTGCACGAGTCTGGACCACGCTGAATGATGACATAAGCAGAACATAGTAACTTTATTTTAAAAACTGTATTTAGAAGTGTTTTTTATTGTTTTTATCAACTCTGGTAGAGGGAAAACTGTGAACTTGCCTTCATATGTTTGAAATGTAAAAAAAAAATCTAAACGTGTTTATATTTAATGTCCTATGTCAATGCCTCCTAATATTTTCACTTTCTAATATACGATCTTATAAAAGAATTCTTCATGGGTTCTTTGGATAGTTTGCGGATTTTTCACTTCTGAAAGTGTTTCTACGTGTCCCAGGGGAACAAGCCAAAGAATCCTTAAAATAAAAAATTGATCCTTTTTTTTTTTTTTTTTTTAAAGGCGTCGTGTGTTCATTTCTCATGAACTTATATCAAGCATCAACAAATCGAATTTATTAGTAACTATAGCTGTAAAATGTATGTTTTATAATCACATATGGAAGATAGATGGGAAATTACCTTCTGTGGTAGCTAGAGGGTGTGTGACAAGGATGCTTTACTAATTTTGATTTCAAATATTTTATGCCCAACTTGCCCTAGTTAGATCAGATCGGAAGGCTGGCATGAAAGTTTTGGCTCCCTCTGTCCAGTCCAGTGTAGCGTCTGCTGCGATCAAGATGATACGGAAGGAAGAGGATGAGGCTTTGCACTTAGATTAGGATGAAGCCAATCATGTACGGAGTAAGATAGCTTTCTCTCGCTGAAGGGGATTAGGAACATTTTCATGGTTTAATTCACAGGTTTATTATGCTACCATGAGTTTGCATGAAGTGTGTATACATGTGTGTGTGCATGAAAAGCAAGGCATGATGACTGTTTGGGTGTTCGGTGTACTAATCTCCTCTCTCCCGAGCATCTGGAGCACTGGGTGTGCATGGACACATGAGCGCACACACACACACACACACACACACACACACACACACACACACACACAGCTATCTGGGATGGCAGAAGGCCTGGGCACCAGAGTTTGCCCAGCGTTGGCACCATGGCTGGTCATTGGAGCATATAACCCAGAGGTGTGTGTGTGTGTGTGTGTGTGTGTGTGTGTGTGTGTCTGTCTGTCTGTGTGTCTGTCTGGGCTCCATCTCACTCTTCTGTACTATAAACTTGGAAGAATATAGTGAGTAGAGACATAGGGGTAGAAAAAGAGAGAAAAAGATATTGTTCAAGGCAACTCTTTCTTTCCTTCTCTCTGTCTCTCTCTCTCTTTCCCCAGATGCTCGGGTCAGACTGCAACAGCTGGTTCTCCATTTGCTGCAACCAAGTGTTGCCACAGATTGGTGTGTGTGTGTGTGTGTGTGTGTGTGTGAGAGAGAGAGAGAGAGAGAGAGAGAGAGAGAGAACCGTTTTATTGATTCATCATAAATATTCATCACATCATCCACATTTTTAGCCAAATGATTCTCATTTATGCCACTTCACTCTGACTTCCTTTCCTATTCCTATTTCTTCTCCTCTATGACTACTTTACCTTTATAGACAAAAACGGGGAGAAAAGTTGAAGCGGTCAAAATGCTTTCTGAAATCGAGGAGAGGACAAGAGGGGATGGATGGTTTGTGAAGGATGAGAGAGAAAGCCAAGAAAAAGAGGGCCAGGAATCTCCAATGAGGTACAGAAAGCGAGGGAGAGAGAGAAAGAGAGAGAGTCGGTGTTGAAGATAAATGAAAGCAGGGTCTTAGCCAAATAATTAAAAAAGAAGGAAGGAATAAAAGAGACTGAGAGAGTTGCACAGTCAGAATTAATCCCCCTATTATCAATCAGTGAATAATGATCCAAAAACAAAGAGTTTTTCTCCTAAGCCCTCTTTATTAAAAAACTTGCCAATGCCAATTGCACTCGAGTCTTTTCCACAGGGGCACAAAGACAATTTGCATAACAAAACTTCAAGCAAATACAGATATAATTTGTATTGTAGGTCAGTGCATTCGGAATTTGGCTTATTGTTGCATAATATATTTAACTAATAAACATAAACCGCACACATTTTGCAGTAAATGAAATACAAAGGGAAAATAAAATGTGTTTTTTTTTTAAATGTAAAATGTAGCGCTCTTTCGTTCCCGTAGCTCTGTTGTACTTCATATTTGTGTGTCCTCTCGCTCTAACCTACGGCTTTGGCCGTAACAAGTCTTGTAACATGTCCCTAACTCATCCACATTTCCAATGTCGATGCCTCGCACCTTGGCCATCCTGTGAACCCCCCCTCACTATGTCCCCTAGCTAGGGTGCTGACCCTCCAAAAACCCCCACCACCAGGCCTCATTCCTCATCTGGAAGTCCAAACCCCATCACAGTGCCAACTGCCATGGCTGCTCTCTGGAAGCTTCTAGAAACTTAACGATTTGCCAATACAAGGCGAGGGCTCGGTGAGCGAAATTCGTTTCATCCAATCAGAGGAGTCGAGACGTTCACTTCGTATAGGATTTGGTCTGTAAAGTGGTTCTGCCGAACATGTCTGATTTTTGACCAATCAGAGAGATGAAAAGGAGCCAGAGAGGTGGAGCTTCCCTCAAGCTGGGATCCAAAATGGTGGCTGGTTCATTTAAGGCATGATCCGCTGGCACAAAATGGAGATGATTTGCTCCTTTGGCTGGGCGGTAAGTAAAGGACAATGTTATACCACGTAAAGCCGGCCAGCTGACTAACAAAGCCACAAATGGTTGCCACAATTTGGGGCCATAAGCTATGTGTTCTGCTTATAAGGTCATGGTGGAAAACGACCAAACGTGAGCTGGCATTTTCAGTGAATGTCATCATGTCGGATTTTTAAAGGGCCAGCAGCCTGATTTTGAGCTTCACGTTAACATTTGGTTACATTACATTATTTAATTTCATTTGTAAAGAGCATTCTGCTGTATTCTTCACAGTCTGACGATGAAAACGAGGCTTTCTGTTTTATTTAAGTTCGATTTTCTGGGCTAGACATCACATTACAACTGTCGGTCATTTATATGCGATGAATCATGGAGCATCATTTGAAAATACACATTTAGAAATGTGTGAATGGACAAATTGATATGAATATTAATAAGACTACTGCAGTTGTCCGCAGCCTTGGGATAAATACATTTTAGATGTAAGGAATAACACACAACGGGTCATGCTGTTATAGGAGAATAATCCATGATGGGGCGGAACCATCCTTAAATGGATTATTTTCTTATAACAGCACCACCTGAAGTGTGTTATTCCTCTTAATCCACAGCAGTTTGCCAAAGACTACAACTTTTCACTTATTAATGAACATCCTGTCATGGTTTTAACCATTTATAGTCACGTTTAATGTTGTAGAACGTCCACGGGATAAGTTAGTTCCCGATATCGCTTGCGTTATAGCAGCTATAAAAAGAAAAAAGTTAATAAAAAAAAGGGTCCTAACAAAAAAGCTTTATCATACCAATGATTTCTTTGTTATATAACAATTTTTAAAATCTGTTTATTATTATTCTTAGGTTATGTGGACCAACCGCTATTTAAGTCCCTGTGAATGTGTTGTTACTATAGCAACGATAAACCTGTGATTGTGACTATAAAGAGAGACACACAATGTTGTGGGGTTCTACAGAGGGACAACCAAAAGAACCTTCAGGGGTTCTACATTTGACCTAATTCTTTTTTCCTAGTTTTCTTATTTTCACTTTTTTTGTGTCTAAATCAAGACCTAAATCAAGCCCAGTGTCTTAATCAGACCTCTTTATCGTAATGTTGGCCGATATATTAGACATCTTTCCTGAAAAGTGGTGGTTGTATTGTTAAATGATGGTGGGCTCAAATGACAGGGAAACCTCCAGTGACCCTCGGGGATGCCAAAGTCTAGCTAAGAACCGAAAATCCCTTATGAATGAATTAGTTATCATAATAATAATGTAAGAGTAAATAATGTAAAACCTTAAAGGTTTTGTGTAGAACTCTGCTAAGGGTTTCATACAGATATATATATATATAAATCACATGGATGGAATGATTAATGATGGACGTCATGTGTGCTGTGTTGATGATCCAAGGGGAATGGAAAATGGTGATGGGAATGGGGATGGAATTTTTTTTACAAAACGGATAACTTCCTTTTGTTTTCAACCCCAAAAAATCAAGCCTTGCTCAGATTTGTGTTAATAACCAATGAGAGTTCAGTATTGGCCAGAACTTTTGTGATAGCTCTGAACTAAGTGTACATTATCTAAGCAGAGAGTGCTAGCAGTGGTCCAAGGGCCAGGAGTCGCCAGAAATGTGCAGACTGGGGATTCAAACCAGTAACCCCATGGTTTTTTGGGTCTGAAACTCAAACCTGCTGCAGATAGTTTAGTAAATGGAGAAGCACTCACAAAGACTAGACAGCGGACTTACCGAGAGTGATTATAGTCTGAGAAGTGAGCCAAGAGAGCAGATGAACGTGAATACACTGTGGATGCCTGGAGGGGGGTGAAAGCGGGAGCAGGAAAGGGACAGATGATGGGACATGTGTGTGTTTTATCAAAGAAACTCTCCGGTGGATAAGTGCTCGTCTTTAAAGAAGAGCCAGGGAAAGAGATGCGTGTGGGTGTGTCCATCTCTCCTAGGAGTATATGGATTCATTTTCGAAAAAATTAGCATTTCCCATCATTTCGTTAATTTTTTTCTTTTCTCTCTTTTTTTTTTTTTAAATTTTTTAATTTTTTTAAACAGGTGACCCAAGCAAATCAGCAGAGCGACTTTAATATTTTAAAGTGTAGCCCAAACTGAGCCACGCAGTTCAGTGATAAGTTTCCCATCCTCTTCTCAACTTCTCAAGCGATCACCCGTAACATAGCAAAGGCCCCAGTTACATCCGCCATTTTATTTCAGGACACTGTTCATGCTGAAGAGAAAGACCTGGCTCCTTCCATCCTCCACAAAAGCAGAGCCTTAAAATCCAAAAGGCTTGACCACGTTTGCTGCAGTTAGCATTTCAGGAGACAAATCGGTCCTTATTAGACGAAGGGCTTTTCACACAGCAAGCGGCAGACTGCTCGTTGATCCTCCTGCCTTTTTTCCGTTTCTTGTAGGAATTCTGCTGCTCAGCACTGCTTTTCTTTCGGAGGAAAACAGCTTGCGTTAGTCACATGGTGTCCGTAGCTCCACGATGCTAAGCACAGCTAGCATATATTCAACCTGGATAGCGCCACTATTTTAAACCCAAAAATAAGGGGGAAAAAAATCAAAAACAAAAAAGATTTTGAAGCAAGACTTACATGCTAGCTTAATATGTTTCATATTCTACGCTAATTTAAAGGAAGACTAACTGCATCACACACACTCATGTTCTGTTTCTGTGTCAACTAAGGTTTCTACACACAGTTAACAAGCTCGCCGGAAATACGAAGTTGATATTTATGTATATTAAAGATGTTATACTACTGACAAGATGCGCTTCTCGACAAAGCTGGACAACGTATACACACACACACACACACACACACACACACACACACACACAAACAATGGTTTTGAGGGTCGAGACTACATGCTGCACCTCGACTGAGGAGGGGAAATGATACTTAAAGGTGCAGTGTAGTGTCATATTTTTTAGCACCCCCTGCTGCCTGTTCAGTGAACTGCAATTGTGTGTGAAAGGCCACGCTTTCCCTTTGCACCAATCAAACTTTGACTGAAATTACTTCTGCCCTGTCAGTTCCTTTTTAAGAAAAAGGGGGCTGCTTTATTCTCTCTGGGGGCATAACTAAATTCCGGGTCAGAAATTTGAACCTGAAATGAAGAAATTAGTGAGATCCATCGCATGGCAATATTGAGAATCACTGTTTTTCTAAGGCATATTGGAAATAATGTAGTCAAACAGGTACTGGTTTAAAATCTTTATCTTTAAGCACAAAGAAATGAAGCTTGTCTCTCTTTAATTGCATCACAGTGTCAGAAACCATTAAACATTGCTTAACCATTACACATTACACAGAGTTTGGCGCGAGCGCGTGACATCGTAGGCATGCTGTAAGGATGATGCTAGACTGTTAGCTTGCTAGCTATATTAGCCTCACAGCTCCAGTGCTTTTTTTTTT
>CM074941.1:13305032-13307532 GCA_037576815.1 Pangasius larnaudii | reverse complement strand
TATTGTCCTGAAAAGGTTAAATTGTGGATTTTATTTGAGTTATACTTGCAGTTACTTGGATTTAAACGAATTACTAACACACACACACACACACACACACACACACACACACACAATTATGAAGCCAATTATTCAGTCTTTTTTTTCTCGTCTAATATCGACTATTTTACATTCTGTTCAGATTAAATAAGAAGTAGAATAAGAATGTTTTAGTTAGAAATTTTTATTTCTACAATTAGAAAAATAAAAGAGCATTTGTTAAAAAGAGGCATAGTGATTTAAAAAATACAGACCTGTATGATATAATTATATATCATATATATAATTCGTTCATCTGTCATCAGGAGAAATGACATTAGTTCCATAGTCTTTAATATCAGGAGACTATATTGTTTTTTATATTTTCTGAAACAGAAGGGGTGTAAAGTTTGATATCCCCTTTTCCTGAAAACGGTAATAAAAATAATCAGTGGATTATTCAAATCAGTGGATTAATCAGAGTATATTATTATTATTATTATTATTATTATTAGTAGTAGTAGTAGTAGTAATAGTAATAATGGTAATAATAATAATAATAATAATAATAATAATAATAATAATAATAATAATAATAATAATATGAGAACACAGTTCTGTGAGGTGGTCAAATAAACTCCAGCTATTAGTAACTACAAAAAAATCCCACAAATATTTAAAAAAAAAATGCAATTAAAATAACAAAATAAAAATGTAAAATAAAAATATCTAATATCTATAATACTAATAGACAAGACACAAATTATTATTATTATTATTATTATTATTATTATTATTATTATTATTATTGTTATTATTATTATTATTGCGACTTGTCCTCACATTTCTTTAAACTCCATGAGCACAATAATCATTACTGTGGTCATTATTGGGCCAGTTGTAGGCTAATCATGTTCTGTTCCCTGCAGATGGATGGTTTCGGGTTCGGTTCATCCTGGTGCTGATCTGCATGTTCACGGAGTTGTAGCGCAGCTGAAATGAAGATGTGTGACTGCAGTGATTATATATAAATATATATATATAAAGATCCTTTGCCTTTTCACTGTGGGGTGAATAATTGTGGGCTCTTGTGAACTCTGGAGTTGTCACGAAGCTATTCACACAGATCAACTTTCTCACACCACTGAGAAATGGTTACGTTTAGAAGTTACTGTAACTGTTACTCATTATTATTTATTTTAGAATAACGCGTAAATACCCGCGAGGTGACGGGTCTGGTTTACAAAAAACGAGTGAGGACATTCGATCCAGGAGAATAGACGGAAATTGTTGGATTGCCACGTGTGTGTGTGTGTCTGTGTGTGTGTGTGTGTGTGTGTGTGTGTGTGTGTGAATAAATAAAATAGTCATGACACATCTGCTACAGGAGGCCCTCAAAAATGAATGAATAAAGAAATTATATATATATATATATATATATATATATATATATATATATATATATATATATATATATTATAAAAAAAATAATATAATAAAATAGTGCAGTATTTACATGTCTTTATCCCCTCTGTCATTTAAAGTTAACAGAGCTTTAAATCTATAATCTCTGATGACCTCATAACCTTTTAAGCAACTCTTGCGTCACGATTTGATGGCTAACAGGCTAGTGAACATAAAAAATATTCATTTTATTGCCCCACATATTTTGTGCAAACATTACCTCTAGGCCTGTAATCGATGCACCTTTTGCTGCTCTTTGCAAGGCATTGACACTTTAGTGATCTGATCTGAAGACATCGTACAAACATTGAATGCAGAATGAATACGGGTCACTAAAGTATAGCAGACATGGCATAAAGAATTTTTAAAAAAATTCAGAACATTTAAGATCTTTATTTTTGCATAGAGTGTTTTTGGAATTATTGTTATTGTCTTTGGCTGATGCAAAAAAAAAAAATAAAAATAAAAATAAAGTGGGCTAAGAGAATTGCATAATTTATTTATTGTTGTTTTTATATTCTGTAATTGTATACACCTGTTTAATATTTTGCAATAATTTTTTTTTTATTTCAACATTTTTGCTAGGCTGTTTATTAAAAGCTCAGAGATACCGCACTAATAAGACATTAGGCATGGAAATTAAAAAATAATAAAATTACAAGAGGAACAAACAGATATTATATTATAATGCTTATAAACTGTTAATAGCAGGATATCTGTAAGAATAAATATTGTCTGATTGAGCTGGGCTGTACAGTATAGACTAGTTTACAGAATTGTGTTGTTGTTATTACAAAGAGCCATTTTATAGGCTTTAAAGGTGAAATAAAGTGTGAATAAAGTCACAATGAAATCACATAAAAAACGAACCCTGAAGAAGAAGAGCAGATAAATCAGAGGTCCTTTAAAGCCTGTAAAATGGCTCTTTGTAATAAAAAAGCACAGCCTCGTTTATCCTGTAAACACAGTCATATCAGATGATGTTTATTATCATAAGCACTCTGTTATTAACGCCCTG
>CM074941.1:13295032-13300032 GCA_037576815.1 Pangasius larnaudii | reverse complement strand
TTCTTCTAAAATCCACAACAACACCGCTGAATCCACTCTGAGACTCTGTAGGAGCTGGTTTTTAATCTCTGTCGGGATTCTTTTTAATAAGCAGTGATTTCAAATGGTGTCCAGTGGTTTTATTTGGGCAAATATTGAAGCTGAATGGACGACCTTTTCGGTTTCAGTGTTTTGTCAAGTCTTTAACGTTTTCTCTACATCATTATTGGACTTGCTCTCCAGTCACTGGCTCAATAATTTATGTTGAATCTGTTTGGCCCCGATAGCACTTCTACGCAGTAAATATAGATCCAACTCCAGGCCGGACGCCGAGCATCACAATTAGGACGCGAGACAAAAAAACTGATCATAAATCAGCACTTTTATCCCAAGACCTTTGATGAGAAAAACTGCTGGCCCACGTTTTTTTTGGCAGAAATGCGCCTTTTATTCTCTCGGTTTTGGAGCCGATGCTAACATCCATGGCCATAATGGCCCTCTTGCCAGGCGCTAAGACCTGGACACTGAATAACCCAGGCCAAAATGGCAGCCGTATTTTTTTTTATTTTTTTTTTTTTTATTCCTGTCCATTATTATGTTCTAAGACATAATAATGACAATGAGAACTCTATGAAACTCTTTGTACCATAATGTACTAATAGAGGTCATTAGAAAGGGCATGTTTGCAGTATAAGATGTTAGCATGGCGCTGCTAAGCCTCTATAAAAACGCATGAGAGAGAAACGGGAGCGCTAACCTCTCATTGGGAGGGATATGAATAGCTTTTGTTTTTCACCACTCCTCTGCGCCAATGGCTGGAACTTATTATGAGGTTGTGTGTGTGTGTGTGTGTGTGTGTGTGTGTGTGTTTTAATATGTAGGCCTATTTATGCATAAAACCCATATTTGTGGTTAGTTTTATGTGAATGTGTGTGTGTGTGTGTGTGTGTGTGTGTGTGTGTGTGTGTATACACATGTACATCTGCGCCTATGTATGAGCACATTGTACTTTTTTTTCCAAATTCGTCTTCACGTATGAAAGTGTATGTGTGAGTGTGTGTGTATCTCATCTGCTTCTTCGTCCCATAAGGGGCATCAGTGCGTGTGTGTGTGTGTGTGTGTGTGGTTCAGTGTGTGCCAGGTAGGTGGTGGTGGTGGATAGCTGGTTGGTGGATGGTTTTTGGCTCGGCTGGACCGGTACCAGGTGCGGTTTCTGTGTCCATGAAAGCTGTGAAATGCAATAGGATTTCGCAGGATTTTCTGGCTATGCAGTTCACCGCCTTTTTTTTTCTCTCCAAAGACAAAGATTTGGCCTCAACCTTTCCCTCTCTCTCTCTCTCTCTCTCTCTCTCTCTCTCTTGCCTTGCTAATGCATCTCACAGCATACAAATGAACTAGTGTGAACGGAAAGGTGTCCTTTACAAAACACTCTCTGAAATGAGCCTGAGGTATCTGACTAGGGTGAGAGGTGCCAGTTGTGAAATGTTAATTACGTACCTTTTTTTAAACATTTTTTTTTTTACATAACTATTTTATTTGCGAACGATCTATATGATGTGCTTTTATAATTGCTCTTGATTGTGAACATAAGGTTCTCTCTCATTTTAAAAGAACAGATCTAATTTAAATCATTTTTTTTGTCTCTTATGGCAAGTCAGCCGAGACTTTTCAGAAATTTCAGTGTCTGATGTTTGGTTATTAAACTTTGGACTGAAGCTATGGCACTAATGTAGCTCAAAAGTAATGCAATGCAGGGGTGGACAAACCTTAAATTCATTGTCTAGCCCACTGAACTAGTAAAAGCTCCAGTGTGCTGCCCAGTTCTGTGTTTCAGTTGCCTATCTGACTAAATTAAAACCTGGTAAGGTAAATGTAACTGGTATGGAGAGCTAGTTAAGTGCATTAATATAGACTAAGGAAAAGAACAAATATCCGCGTCTAACAACCTTTCTAACGTAGCACATCATGTCATTGCCCAGTGTTTTGGGCTAAGGATTCAGAGTTCTGTCCTCACAGTATTCGGGTCTGTCTGATGCCTTTATCTTTCTTTTGGTGTGTTTAGCCGTGAGGTGACTGTATACTAGGAGTGTAAACCTCAGGCTTCCATACAACATGATTTCAATTCATACGGCAGCAATTCAGTATTTGACGAAACTACTGAATCTGCTACAATATAATATGATACGATTTATTCGTATCATATTATGAAAGTTCTCCGATCGATTTGTGACCAACATTGTTCAGAATCACAGGCCGTAAAATCGAGAATGATGACATAGAGAAGTACCAGAGGTTTTTTTTTTTAAAAAAAAAAAAAGATTTTCCTGCAGATTTTCTCCTGAATTTAGTCTCCAGTTAGGTATCGCCCAACAGGTGAAGGCTATCACATGCTTCGTCTGAGGCACATGAAGCTACCTGAACACATCTTTTCACATTGCTGCTCATGCAACGTCAGGGGGCGACGTACCACACTCAGAGGAAAGCGCTATCCGCCCACTTTTTCATACATGAGCACACAGACGCCCCTGACTGACAGGGCAGAGAGAGCATGCTCCTCCCTCCCTGAGCGCAGGCCCAGTTGTGGCTGTAGCATTGCTGAGATTCGAACTCACGATTTCCACCTGATCGGGCGAACGCTGGAGTTTTTTACACATCAGTTGTTTGTCCTTTTTCGATAATATTCCTTTTGTGATTGTTGCATCGATTCATTTCAGTCACAGTCGTTTAAATCGATGCGTCGATCCAAATCATTGGACCCCTGCTGTATATAGCGAGTACAAGAGGTGTAGGACAGATTTGCTTTTATTTTGTCCTGTTTCATCAGTTTTTCCTAATTCTGAAAAGATTGTCTGTAATTAAAAGTAAAAAAAAAAGTTCTACCACCAGCTAGATGTGTAGTGCAGCGGGTGGTGGGATTCAGAACGTGTAGTTATAAGTAACTTTTGTTTTGTTTTTTTCCTCTCTTTTGTTTTTTTTTTTGGTTGCTAAACTTCGCAACTTCGAATAAAAAGCTAATAGCCTGGACATGAAACCTGCTTGTCCCAGGTGCCCAGGCTACTGTTTATCTAGCCCTGTTGAATGTGCACATATGTAATGCGTCCTAGGACACCATTATCTACAAACGTGAACAATGGATGGTGGGTTCAAACAACAGGTCAACCACTAGACGACCAAAACTCGGCTACACATTGGTAATTAGCCACCCAGCCTCCTAATGCTGCAGCATGAATCAATCTTCATGTAGACAATCTTCAAACTTTACAAGAAGTCCAACTGGGTAAATCATATGGCTGGAACTAAAATATCTTAACTGTAAAAACATCATTCCAAATACGGAAAGTGCGGGTTTCTTACATCAAGGTTCCCGTAAACATAAACCTGAGTATAGCTAAATATTGTAACATCATTGTGCACCAGGATCACTTTTTTTTTCTGTAGCACAGTATGGTATCATTCCACCTTTAGGCTCCGCCTCCTAAAGTTTGAAAATTACTCCAGAGGTTATATGAATAAGAACAGAATTTGTAGTGTAAATACCTTTCTAGTGTGATAATCAAATTTCTAGTGTAAATGCAGGCTATTTCTGCTATTTTCTAATATTCCTTAGATTAGCTTATCAATTGAAGCAAGAATCTGAAAAATTGGGTATTTATGAAAAAAAAAAAAATTAATTGCAGGTCCAGAAGCAAACTTGCCTTGGCTGATTGGCTACAATTACACCAAACATTTGTGTAAATTTGATTCTTCAATCAGCACGGTGCAGAAAGGCCGTTAAACATGGTGTTAAAAAGGATTTTTAGAGGCTTTATGTCTTAAGACTCGGCCTGTGTGTGGTCATTTGTGAGCGTCTGAGAGCGTTAGATAAGAGCAGCTGTGAATCGTGAAATGAAGTGCCTCTCTGTTTGACTTGCAGGCCACGGAGTCGTATCTGGTGCATGAAGAGGCGAGCCGAGGAGCCGCGCTGCCCGAGTGCTTCCTGGTCCCAGATACTTACAGGGTACGAACTGCCTCTCATTCTCTGCTCTTTGTTTTGTTTTGGGTTTTTTTTTCCCCCTTTTTTTCTCTCGGTGTCTCTTTCAGTAGCACGTCCCTGAACATGTCCGTGTCTCTTCATCCAGTTGGTCACTTCTACACTGTTTTCACCACAGCACAATCTGTGAGCGTCGTAGCTAGTGTCAGTGTTCAATATCACTCACACACCAATCAACATATTATTAAAAACATTCTTAGAGGAAAACAGAGTGATGTTACAGGAAGTAGTGGACTTGTTTTGTTTTTTTTCTCTCCTTTTTGCTCAGGATTTTAACTTATTATTATTTAGCGATGATGCTAACTTAGTTAGTGAAGTCTGTTTTTTCAGTAGTTTGCTTTTCTTCTGTTCCTCATTAATACCTCGTTCTTGTAAACATTTAGTGGAACAATTAACCTCGGCGTTTTCCTTTTGTTTAGCGAGGCACTGCTGTATTGCTAGTGTGCCTTGTGCATGTGTTCCAAGGTCAGCTTCAGAAAAAGGCAATAATGGTGGTAGGAATCTCCACAATTCCATCTTGAAACAACTCAATTTCTGATTTCTAAAGCCTGCGTTAGATTTTTATTTTCAGTATGAGCACTTTTCAACTATAATATTATTGTCATTGCTCAAGAAGGAGAAGGAGAAGGAGAAGAAGAAGAAGAAGAAGGTGGCTTAATTTCCAGTAGAGCTTTCAGGACAGGTTTTACTGTCCGCGTGGTATTAAAATTTTCAGCATATTTACATATTTAAAGGCAGCTCACTCACTGTACTTTTATTTACCTAATGTAAGTCTACTGGTACATTTTGGAAACGTTTTTGTCTGAACGGCTTTTTGTATCAGTTGACATAGAAAAAGGACTCTAAATGAATACAGTTTATATATATAGCACACTTTAACATTAATATATATATATATATATATATATATATATATATATATATATATATATATATATATATAAATATATCTATATTAAAAGTAACCCCTCGATCTATTTTAGAAAGATAT
>CM074941.1:13224220-13229220 GCA_037576815.1 Pangasius larnaudii | reverse complement strand
ACTCTCCTTAAGCTCTCACCTCCTTCTTCTTGTTTCACGCGTGAGCTTTTACACGAGAATTCAATAATAATGTTTTTTTTTTTTTGAAACTTCAGCATGGGGATATGAAGAAGAGGCTCCTGAGTGGCGCAGCAGATACGCGTCCGCTCTATCGCAAGAAGATCGTGAGTTCAAATCCAGATGATGCTCTCAGATGATCCTCCCATGCTCTTTGGATGGGAGGAGCATGCTCTCTCTCCTTCAATCACAGAGACACTTACTAATCATGGGCTTCTGGGAGATCATGTATGCAGAAGAGGGCAGATAGCGCTTTCATCAGCTACATGGTACAGTCTGTATGGGATTCGGCTGTTTATGAGCAAACCAGAAGAGAATGTAGCATGAGTAGAGAGAAGACAAAGAAGATAAACAAACTGAAGTGCTTCAAATGTCATCAGATCCACTGGGGCTGAGATTTGTTACACGTCACATCCTGGAGGACTCGACACCTGGAAAAAAACCCTAGAAACTATTTATTTTTCATTATGTTTCGTTCTGAACAGAAATGATATGTTTACACTCGTGCTCAAGATTAAACAGAAAGGTGTATTTGTGTAAACATTTTCCGAGCTACTTTGCCGCGTGACGCGTTATTTAAAGAATCGTAGGAAAAATATTTTCTTGCCGCCACCTTATCTTCAAAAACCTGGCTATAGCAGATATCCAGCAGTGTATCTTCCTGTAGCCAGGCGTGCCGGAAGTGACGAATTCTGAAACACTGGAGCGGGAAAATAACGTCATTAACCGGTTGAGCACTTTTTTTAAAGTTACATTTTCACTCTGGAGTCGTTTCCGATTACATTCAATGAAAAGAATTCATTCATTTTCAGTGATGTTTACTAATCCCTGCAGAAAAGTGTACAGCCCGGAGTTTACAGAGCGTGCTCTGTGCTGAGACTCCATACCCTCCTTACCATTGGATGCTGCTCTTTCGCCGTGCGCTCCGATTGGTCAGGTGATATCAGCAGGAAACACTTTACGGGTTCTTGCATGTCAGTAGTGCCTAACAGATTCCCCGATGCTTGACGGCAAGGGATAGGGGGTATGAAGAGAGCATGAAACAAACTGCACAGCAAGTGTGTGTGTGTGTTTGTGTGTGTGTGTGTGTGTGTGTGTGTGTGTGGGTGTGTGCGTGTATTGGGGGGGGACTGGGGGGTTAAATCTGCGGTTTAGTGAGGGTATGTGTGTGCAGTTACCGTAAGATAAATCCAAATGTGCATTAACAGCTGTATTCACATCGAGGGAGTGTAATTCAAATAAGCACCCGTCTCCTGAACACTAATTATAATTGCATAATTACTCTTGTTAGAACTCTGAAATAGTTTCCTGTATATAAATGTCTTGTTCGTGACAAATGAAGTTTGAAATCCTTCTCGCAACTCATGTGGCCTTGACAAAGGCCAAGAATCGGAAATTGAGTTAATAATTTTTTTGAGCCCTCTGACGAATTTGAAATTGCAGTGAAAACATGATGATCCCTTTTTTCCAATTAACCCCCAAACCCCCCAATATGTTTTCTTTCTTTCTTTCTTTTTTTTTTTTTAATTATTACCTTAATCATTATAAGAGTTTCTTTGTACTCCTGAATTTCCCGACGTCCTAAAATAATATTCTATACCGTACTTACTGTATATATGAAAGAAAAAAAAAACGCTGAGATGTGTGTTTATGGCACCTCAGACCCCCCATGCCGTATGCAGTGTGTACGATGTCATGATTTTTGAAGATGAGCCCCATGGTCGAGTAGTTCCCGGGGTCAGCCGAGGTCGGAGCGATTCCCTCCGCGACGAGTGATGGACAGCACCTGCCTCCCAGCTGTGCTCGGACAGAGAGAACAGTGTATTTTGTGGCGTGTTTTATGGTCGGAGCAGATGTTTTTTTAGGCTGTTTCTCTGTTTCGAGTCCACTCTGTGCTGTCCTCTGATAGATTAGAAGCGTGCTAAGATGACGAGAAAAAAAAATTCATATTCATAACGTGACAACATTTGTGTTCTTCATCATTTCTGTAAATACTGCTCTCCTTCACCTGTATATACTCCTCTCTCTCTCTCTCTCTCTCTCTCTCTCTCTCTCTCTCTCCTTCACTCTCCTTCCACGTCTAGCGTTTTTTCCACATAAAGCTGTTTTTCATAAACTCTAGCCTGGAATAGCAGTCCCTGAGGCGAGCACTGAAACACTAGCCCTCTCTCTCTCTCTCTCTCTCTCTCTCTCTCTCTGTGTGTGTGTGTGTGTGTGTGTGTGTGTGTGTGTGTAACAGTAGATTTTTCTGAATCGCTGCCAAACAGATGCAGTCTCTTGGAGTTCCACCAGAGGAGCTTTCATGCCCCTCTCTCTCTCTCTCTCTCTCTCTCTCTCTCTCTCTCTTGCTCTCTCTTCCTTAGAGAACAGTAGTGTCCTGATATGCAAGTTTTTGCCTCCCGCTCTTTTGGTCTGCGTCGTATCAAATGTCTCAGCGTCGTGTTTGAATCCTGCACACGGCCGACGCGAGCCCGTAGACCTGTAAATTCAGGCTCACAATCAGCTTGGTCTCTCTCTCTCTCTCCATACAGCTGTGCTTATGAGGTTTGGAGAAAAAAAAAAAAAAACCCAGCCTGACCCCAGATCAGCACCTCTGGAGAGCATATGTGACCGCACGATTTGTTCTGTATGTTTGTGCTTTTTATTGTGTTTGACAAGTCGACTAATATTTATCTTGTGTCTTCTCTCCATCTCTAAATCCCTGTCTTTCTGTCGGTAATTTCTTTTGGAACACGTCAGTCGAATGGCTGACTAACATTTTAGAAATAATTTAATAACTACTCGTCCTGTTTGCCAGCGTTATCCCATGCTGCAGTGCTTTGTGGTGTCACTAACATTCGCACCATCTTTGTAGTCGTTCTGCAGTCGGCTTTTCGTTCGCTATGAAACGCGACGGTCACTTATGCTGGATGGAGGCTTGTGTGATACTGATTTCTCCCTGCTCACGGTTTAATACTAAAAATGTAAATTAAAAAAAAAAAAAAAAAGTAAAGATTTAATCATCCAGAGCCGACGGCAAGAAGAGCATTTCCACTATTTTAGGTTTCAGTGTAAATGAGAAACTCTGCTGTGTAAACAGTAAAAAAACAAAACAAAAACAAAACAGCACATTTTCCATATAATCCTTTTACAAATCAGTTGTCTAATCGCCACATGGCCGACATTTTCACTGTGGATCTTCTGCTGAAAGTGTTTGAATGCGCCTGACCGATGCGGAATAGAAAAAAAACAGCATATTCACTTACTGTCTAATGATCCTTCTTCTAATGACACTTCTCTTTCCGAAATCAAGACATTTTTGATTATTTTTGGACATTTTTTTTTTCAGTGGCATTTCTAATTAAGACTTTAAAAGTGCAACAGAAATTAGAATGGAATCTTTTTTTTTTCCCCTCAAGGAATCACTTCATCAGCTTGAACACTTGCACAGAATGAAATGGAGATCACATCAGAAAACGATACACTTTTGTGACACCTATCTGCAATAAACAACGCAAAAAAAACAAAAAAAAAAACAATGAAGGCTGGGACCGGCACTGAGAGTACACTCCCAGCGACTGGGTTGGTTTCCTGCCGGGGAATCGAACCCAGGTCGAGGTGGTGAGGCCAGTCAGGAGCATGTGAGATGGGGGGAAGTGGGCGGGGCTTCCAGGCGGTGTCAGTTAATATCAGAGAGTAAAGGTTGGTAAGCCCTGTTTGCTCCTTGATGCCCTCACATGACCCATATCACACCAGGAAGATCCCCCCCACCACCACCACCACACACTCACACGCACACACACACACACACACACAGTTACAAACTTCGTTACACACCTCATTCAACACCAAGGCTGTCTGTATCACATACACAATACACAAACAGTGTGCTTTTCCTACCACTAATTAGATATTGGAAACTATGCCAAGTGATTTCAGAGGGCATAACACTACCTGTGAAATTAGGAGAGGTTCACTGGACGTTTGTTTACAGCTCATGTTAACAGTAAACACTAACACCAGCAGGAACAATACGGGAGCTCTGACTATTGGTTTACCTTTAACACAGGGTTTGGCTTTAATGAAAAAGTGACATAAAAGGAGCTAAAAGGAAACGATGCTGTCGTGATTGTGTTTTACGCTTGGTCCAAATACTCGTCTGAGGGGAAGCAGGTTTGCTTAATATAAAATGTGGTTCGATAGCGTGATTCCATACGTCACATTTGTGCACGCACGTCTGTAAAATGGTAGGCAGTCCATTAAGTTCATCCATTTGCTGCTTTTTAATATTCTCCTGTGATAGCTGCAACCTTGAGCTAATTACAGCTCTCCTGGGGGTTTATATTCCAATACCCATTTTCCCGGGATCTCAAAAGTAGGACCAGTGAGTAATGCGACAAACTGAATCAATCATGTTACACCTGATGTGGACCAGTTCGGTTGAAGCGCTACCCCAGACCACCGTTTGTGAGAGGGCCAAGGATCAGATCACTGTCCCCCCGCAAAAAAAAAAAAAAACAGCATTCGCACTTCATCAGTCGTACCAAACTCCAGGCTCCGAGTCTGGGAAAAAAAAACCCACAAGTGTGAAAATGACCTTTGTGGTTCTTTTAGTATCCTGGCAAGGAGAGTAAAACCAAATTCAACATTAGTTATGGTCTGGGTCACTTGGCAGCGACAAGATATATATATGATCACGGATTGGTTACAGTAACATTCCCATACGGTAGCGCAATGTCCTTCGGAAAAGCAGCTAGCTCAAGCTTGGCTCTGATTGGCAGCTACATCATGATTACTAGAAAGCTTGATTTCGACCAGTGCGTCTTTGTAAATCTTCCTCTTCTCTTGTTCTCTTGCTCTCTCAGCTTTGCGTACACACACCCACAGACACACACACACACACGCACACACACACACACACACACACACACACACACACACACACACACACACACACACACACA
>CM074941.1:13199665-13212072 GCA_037576815.1 Pangasius larnaudii | reverse complement strand
TTCCATTATGCAAACGAGGTTCCAGGAATCAGCAGCTTTCTTAACCTTTACAGTGTGTGTGTGTGTGTGTGTGTGTGAGGAATAACACACTTCAGACCACATGCTGAAGCAAAGTGCATTATTTTCATATTCCGCTTACAATTACGATGTTTAATTAACGATCGACTTATTGTGCTTTTTAACACTTTATAGTAACATTAGTCCACGACGCAACACGTTAGTTCCTGTTCTCGTGATAAACAGTTTTTCCCGTCATTTTCTCTCTCTTGAAGGTAAACAAGACAAAAACCACAGGTTACGGAAAAACCAAAAAGCGTCCTGAAGACCTTCAAAGCGGTGACACTGGAGACTCCTTCCATAAATGTTACTTAAACATTTCCTTCAAAAACCATCAATGGTTATAGATTTGTCTTTCTTTAAAATGATTAGATTTGGATTATGTGGAGCTTCTGCCGTACGCGTAGGACCCGTTACTATAGAAACGATCACCTATTAGAGCAAGCGTGCTAATATAAACAGTGGGGGTGAATTCACACCTTCTGACCAATCAGATTCGAGAATCCAGCCACTAAGTGTGGTTATAAATATTTTTGAGTAAAGAATTTATTTGTGTAAACAGCTACTGGCGTAATTTAACAGCTTCCGTTAGATTTCCTTTCTGAGTTTTGAGTAAAGATGTTTTCTGGGTTTTTTTTTTTCTGAGTACAAGGAAATGTGTCAAAGAGTGTGTGTGTGTGTGTGTGTGTGTGTGTGTGTGTGTGTGTGTGTGTGTAGAAACTATTTCTCTGTCTTTCTTTGTCTCGCTCTTTGTTTCTCTCTCCATGCGCTAACGACGTCCTTCTCCGCTTGCAGTGCAGCACCACTTGGCCAGCGTTCAGGAGAGGAAGATAAAACACGAAAACGATGGCGTGCAGTTCCCATACCATGGTTAGAAAACACGCACGCTCACACGCGCGCACAAACACACACACACACACACACGCGCACAAACGCGCACACATGTACACACGCATTAACAGGTGCACCTTCAGGTGTTTGTGCCAGGAGCATGCGTACACACTCCCTCATACACACTCACACTCTCTCAGTCTGGCTTCTGGTTCCAGATGGTGCCTCTGTGTGTCTGCAGGAGACATCTGTTCCCGTGTGTGTGTGTGTGTGTGTGTGTGTGTGTGTGTGTGTGTGTGTGTGTGTCTGTGTGTGAATGTTATAATCAAACAGCAGTGTTCTGTATTCCAAAAGGTTTAGAAATGTTTAAGGAAGCTGCATCTTTTGGGAAAAAAAAAAAAATAGAAAGAGGCATTTTATCTAAATGCACGGTGTAGAAATTGTACACTTACAGTGTGTGTGTGTGTGTGTGTGTGTGTGTGTATGTGTGTGTGTGTGTGTGTCACTGCTGGTTTTGGTGAGATTAGCCCTGCATTTTCACTCCTAATAGCGTGCACCCTCTGGGCCTTTTCACAATATTTATGGATAGAAAGAAAAAAGGAAGGGAAAAAAAAAGAAAACAAGAAAATCAACGGCTCCCATATTCTCCTTTACACACTCCCACCTGCTCCAGACTTAACACACATTTCCACACACCCACACACACATGTCTAAAAAGCACACACTTACACACATAACCGACAAAATGAAGACTAAATTGGATTTGAGGCTACATTTGAGAGAGAATGTTTTGACATTTTGTGCTCCATAGCCAGGATTTGATTCTCGCCACTGTGTATGTGTGTGTGTGTGTGTGTGTGTGTGTGTGTGTGTGTGTGTGTGTGTGTGTGTGCAGTCTTGATAATCTGCCACTAAATCGCTTGTCCTCCTGTCACTTGCTCCCACATTTTCTCACCTCGCCATGTTATTTTCACCCCCCCCATATACACACACACACACACACACACACACACACACACACACACACAGAATCCATCCCTTCATCATTTTCCCATCTATCCATCATTCTCGGCTGGGTGATGTGTAGGAGCAGCTGTTTAACTGTCTGTTAGCGTGAGCAGCCTCGTCCATTGGCTAACGGAGTCCAAGAATAGCCAGGATGTGTTTCCTGTTGGTTTGCCTTCCAGTTTTATTTCTTTCAAGAGAATAATGTAGAGAATAAACCTCACGTCTGACAGACACCTCTCAGCAAAGTGTAACCCTCCAAACTCGCTGTGTTACTGCCAGTGGCCTGTGCAGGAGTCTTCCTTTATCCACTATTTCCTTAAGGCCAGAAGCAGTGCTGCTGCTTATTATTATTATTATTAGTATTAGTATTATTATTACTGTTATAGATATTAAAATCACATCTATTTAGCCACTTTATTAAGCTTTAAGATTTTATCGTTTTAAATAAAAAAGAAAAATACTGTATTCTTTCACAATGTAATTTATCACATAATATGCCTTTAAAGAAATATATCTTCTACGTCATTTTTCTAAATTGTACCAAAAGTAGACAAAAAAATTGAAAAACTATGTAAATAATTAAATTAATACATCAGCTCAGTGCAACCAAACATTTCATTATAAAAAAAAAAAAAAATATATATATATATATATATATATATATATATATATATATATATATATTATATATTATATATTATATATATAATATAACCATTTATACCATTTAGCTAAAATGAAGTGATGTTACATATATTTTAGTACATTTTGAATACAATTAAAATATGATTATTTGTCCAGTGTCACGTGAATGGAATGAAGAATGAAGCTGTCACTGGGCTGCATGTTGGATTTTAACTGATAAGCATGTATTAAGTTTTATTTATTTATTCCTGTATTGGTTTAGGAAATTATCCAGTTATCAACTTGTCTTCTAAGGAAGCTTCAGGAAAGTGTCGTAAACAAGACATCTCTCCCTCGAACAGACAAACAGATCCCAGAAGCCAGTTAATCAGTGAGAAGTTATACCCTGTGTGTACACGCACTATTTTCACATTCCTTGCGTACACAGGCAGGGTAGATAAAAGTTGTAGAGTTCCCGTCAGGATCTGCAAGGAATCGACTCACAGTTTTGTACCATTACTGTTCTTCCTGTCGTCTGCAAGGTGGTTTTTAATCTCAGGAACAAACATGAGCCAGTGTTACGCACAAGGTCAGGCGACAAGTGTGGAGAGCGCCGTTAGCCGAGGCATAGCTTATTGTTGTTTGTTGCTTGTTGTTGTTGTTGTTGATCATGTGGTCTCTGGCAGGGCTGTCCTCTCCCGGGTCTCTAAAGAAGCCATCGGGGAAATTCGATTTCGGCGCCCTGTCGGCTCAGACGAGGTCCCCCCGCATGGCCTTCACACACCACCCACTGCCCATGCTGGCGGGAGTGAGACCAGGTGAGACATGCCAAAAAAAAAAAAAAAAAAAAAAAGACCCCCATGTAAATAGTGCGAGAGAAAGAGAATAGTGGAGGCTTGTTTTAAAGAGACCCGGCGTTATATATACAAATTAAAATCTTTCTTAAACAGTTTGTAGAGCTCCACTAGCCACTTGGAGTAAGCCCTCTCTCAGGACACATCACCATCATTATCCATCCATCTACCCTGCTTCTTTTTTTCATCCCTGCCGTCATGCGTTCCCTCTCTCTCTCTCTCTCTCTCTCTCGCTCTCTCTCTCTCTCTTTCTTCTCCCCCTCCACCCATCACTCCGTCGTTTCTCAGTGCGGTTTCTGAGTGACAGTCACTCGCCAGAAGATTATTGCTCCGAGGGGTTGAGTCATAGCGTAAAGTCTTAACATGTCTGTTCTTTGTTTCCCAGTGCATCAGACTCTTAAGCCGGAGCATCTGGTTTATATTTGGTCATAAAACACACGTTTCAGTGAGCGCTCGCTTTTCCAAAATGGTATCCACTCTCTCCGTACTGGGCGCTATTTTTTTATTTTTTTTTTCAGATAGGTTCGCGATAGACGCCAGGGTTTTTTTTTTTGTTTTTTTGTTTTTTTTTCATGGAGTTTGAGTGCGGCATCATGTGCCAAGCATGCTCATTTCATTTTTCATTTTTTTTTGATTTAAGACTCCCCGATGACTCATCTTGGAAGATTATTTGTGGTCTGTTATGAAAAGAGAGAAAATGGGGTGGTGGGGGGGAGATAAAGAAATGTTCTTAACATGTCCAAATGCGTAACCGATGCGCGACCTGATGTCTCTTCTAAAATTGAACGTTTTGGTCTCTCGGTTTTTTTATAATTAGCCGCTCATAAGCTGCAAGACACGCTGTCATTCAGGCTGAGCGTGAGGATGAAAAACAGACCGTGTTCAGGCGAGGTGGAGGAGGAGGAGGAAATGTACTCTTATCTTCCCCTTCTGTGCTGGCGAAGGCAAAGCCGCTCGAATCAGCGTGATAATCCTGTTAATAAAGTAACGATGCGCGCGAGCACACTCTCCGAGGGCAGCGGATGAATACGCTCGTTCTCACCCAGAAGAGAAAGATCCCCAATTCTCCCCAAATATTCCCAAAGTTCTCAAACATTTAACGCCAACCAGCTGGCCTGAGAGAAAACCGCAGCGTGGAACTGGAGCGAGCTCGTTAAGCAAAGGTCACGAGAATTCAGAGCTGTTTGTTTTAAGTGGATTATAATGTGGATGTGATTAGGAAAGTTTGTTTCGTATCATATAAACTTCCATAACAGCAAGTAAACTGAGAGCTGAGAGGAGAGAGAGGGAGAGAGAGAGAGAGGGGGGGGGATTTGTGTATTTGAGTGAGTGAGTGAGTCAACATTACTGAGTGACTAATATGTTTATGGTGTGCGTGTGTGTATGTGTGTGTGTGTGTGTGTGTGTGTCTGTACGTGTGAGACGGATTGAAAATGTGTGTTTAGGCCTGAGAAACCAAAGAATGAGAATTAGAAATAATAAGAAGTGGAAGTAGAAGGAGTGAAGGACAGTCAGGGCTGGATGGATTGAGAGAGAAAACAAAAAGAAAGGCTGAGAGATGAAAGAGAAAAACGTATGGCACAAAAACACAAACATATTTACACGTGCAATAAAACGCTATTGCGTGTCGGGTTAAAAATACTCACCGTGCACGAAACATATTTAGCTTCATGAAATTTCTCGTCACACGTTTCAGTCTTGAACATGTTTCACTGAATTGTTATTCTCTCTCTCTCTCTCTCTGTCTCTCTGTCTCTGTCTCTCTCTCTCTCTCTCTCTCTCACACACACACTCACACACACACATACACACACACACACACAGGAAGTCCCCGTGCCTCAGCCTCTGCGCTCCACTTCCCGTCTCCCTCCATCATCCAGCAGTCCAGCCCGTACTTCACCCACCCCACCATCCGCTACCACCATCACCAGGATCCACTCAAGGAGTTTGTCCAGTTCGTCTGCTCCGACGGCACGGCCCAGCCCGGTGCTCAGGTAACACACATACACACGCGCACACACACGCAAGCACACACACACACACACACGCGCGCGAGCTGCCATATTCCTGTGCTATTTCATTCTTACAAGCTGCATTAGAATATTAATGAGCCTATAGTTTTATACTTCCACAGACAGAAGGAACATCAGCAGTAGCACTACATTGTAATTTATATCAAATACTTCAACAATTCAGATTTATATACCCACAGTACTTGGCTGCGTTTCTTAGCCACTCCAGGATTTTTTTTTTTTTTTTTCATTTCTTCTTTAGAAGTTCAATCAGAAAATTGACACGTCATTTTAAAAAAATAAGTGATTAAAAAAAATAATTTTGATACATTAAACTAAAAAAGATTGAGACAGACTTACCTACCTTAAATAGGAAAAATTCAAGTAGCGAACAGGGAAATTCATTCTGAAACACACACACACACACACACACACACACACACACACACACACACACACACACACACACACCTCCTCTAACCCGAGTCTAACTCTTTATCTAACACCACTGCTCTGTCTCTTTTTACTTTGGAAGTTCCTGTCATCCATACCCTCTGTTCCTCATGCACTCATTCTCAGTGTGTGTGTGTGTGTGTGTGTGTGTGTGTGTGTGTGTGTGTGTGAATGGTCTGAAAGTGTGCGTTATCATGCAGAGTCATCCCTTACTATGTGTGTGTGTGCACGCATGCGTGTGTGTGTCTGCAGCCTAACGGGAGCGGTCAGAGCAAAATGGCCAGCTCTTTCCTGTTTCCTCCGCCTCCTCCAGTGGCACGGCCGGTGCCACTCCCCATGCCCGACCCCAAACCCAGCCACACACACCCCGACGGGGGACTCGGCTCACCCGCATCGCCCTGTAAGTGACGCCCAGAGCTCCGAGCCCCTTCATGAGCCCTTAAATATACCAGATATACAGAATATCTGCCCCAGTTCCAATCAGAAGGCAGCTCCTTGGACTGTCCCATTCAGGAGGTCATTATAATATATTCCATCATTAGCTTTAGCTAGCTACCTATCTAGCTAGCTGTGTTATTTTCTGTACCGTAACCTAGAAAGTCTTCACTAGTTCCAAGCTGATAAACTAAAGAGCGACTGTGAATAAAACATTGCCATTGGTTAAAAATGATGACATACGATGTCTCTGAAGGCTGCAACAGCCTTCGCAACAGAAAAGCGTTCACCTTGTCATTCAGGAGATCGCAAGTGGGAGGGGTGGCATACTCTCTCTCTCTCTCTCTCTCCCCTGTCAATCACAGCGACACTAGGCACTCATGGGCGCCTGTGAGCTCATGTATGCGGAAGAGGGCAGATAGCGCTTTCCTCCGAGTGTGTTAAGCCGCAGTTGGAAAAGATGCAATAGCTGGCTTCACGTGTCTCGAAGGATGCATGTCCTAGCCTTCACCCTCACTAGTTGGTTGATATCGAATGATGGGTGGGAATTGGCAAGACCTGATTGGTAAGAAAAAAAAAATTGCTGCCCAATCA
Source organism: Pangasius larnaudii (assembly GCA_037576815.1). NCBI lineage: Eukaryota > Metazoa > Chordata > Actinopteri > Siluriformes > Pangasiidae > Pangasius > Pangasius larnaudii. Next base: position 13,205,204 of record CM074941.1, on the reverse strand, counting down.
GAGACCTTTAAAGGATGTGACTAGTAAGACAGCTGCCTCCAGAATGGAACGTCATTTAAGAGACTAATATTAAAGAAGCTAATTATTGATAGATATGCATGCTGGAGAAAACGTCCCCCTCCCCCTTATCGTGCGATTACAGCCTGTCCAAACATTAAAAAGTCATGACCCATAACCTTTCACCAAGGAAGTAGTATATATATATATATATATATATCCTCATAATCCTAAAATAGTCAAGCCAAGAATTCAAACAAAAGCTCTCCTGCTTCTCTTCTTCTATTTTTTTTTATTTTTCCTTATTGAGTTTATTATTTTCATCATTTCCTTTCATTTTTCTGTTCTTATTACCAGATTAAAATGTACAACCTTAATAGTTAAAAAACGGCTGTTCTTAGACCTGCATATTCACTGTCATTTTTTTTCTTTTCTTCTTTTTCTTTTCTATCACCATTTCCTTTTCTTTACTCTCCTCCTTGCCTCTCTCGAGAGATCAAATTCAGGGCAGTGTGCATGGACTCCAAAATCACATTAAACAAAACAGAAAAGATAATAAAGTAATCAATAATAATAAACATTATACTTCAATTAAAACTATTTGACAGCAGTCTTACTAAAACTAATATTTAAAGAAAATTAAATATTAAAATATTTTCTTGAAGTCTCAGACGTCACCGTACCCTGATTCAGGTGTCCATTTAAATTGTGTGAGTGTGTGTGTGTGTGTGTGTGTGTGTGTGTGTGTGTGTGTGTGTGTGTGTATGGTGTTGGGGTGCAAGTTTGGGATCTGTGTGTGTACCAGTGGAGGAGCCGGGGGAAAGGATGGGCCTTGAGAACTAGAGGGTGCTGGACAAAGACCATCCCTCTCTTTTTCTCCTCCTTTTTTCCCCCTTTTTTGCATCATCTGTTTCCTTTACGCACTTGTTTTAAAGATCTGTTTCTCATTCTCACCCACTCTCTCTTTTTCACATTTGTTACTGTATATCTGTAATATCGCATCAGTCACATTCCGTAACCTGCTTTCATATTTTACTGACATTTTTTTACTATATGTATATATATATATATAATATATATACACACACACACACACACACACGTGCAAATGCAGATGCGCGTACGCGAGCTTGAGACGACGCACGCACTGGTACTCCTCTCAATGCTTCTGCTCAATCTCACCTGCGTAAAACTATCTTAGACGTATTTGGCCTGAAATTTGGAGTCCATTGTATACCTCTGCCCAGAATTCGATCAGTTCAGCAAAGCTGTCAACGCTCATAAGACATTCCTCTGATTTATAACCTGAAAGAGAAATATTTCTTTTTGTTATGCCATTTATTATCACGCTAGAAAGTAGAAAACGAGACCTATACAGATGGGTGAAAGATTAAAGGAAAAAAACGTCATGATGTGGCGTATGAGCTGGCAGAGAAGCTAAAATGCACCGATTCTGCAAGTGTCTTGACATGTACTGGAGCGATGGACACAGTGATGATGGCAGTTCTCGAGTGCTGGCTTTATCTAAAACATCACCCCAAAATCTCCTACAGAGGTTCAATTAGGTGGAGATCTGCTGACTGTGAAGGTCATAGTATATGATTTGTATCACTTTCATCCTCATCAAACCATTCAGTGAGCCCTCGGGCCCTGTGGATGGGGTGGAGTCATCCTGGAAGAGACCACGCCCATTATCAGGATAGAAATGTTTCATCAAAGGAAGAACTTTGTATTGATTTGCAGTGGAGGTAAACCACGCCAGGAAAATGTCTTCCAGAGCCACCGGAGCCCCTTACTGAGGGGGTGAGTCATTCCCCTTCTTGGTGTAGCCACACATGCACTCGCCATGATGAAAGATAACTCATCTGACCGTACCACTTTTCTTCCCGCATCTCAGAAGACCAGTGCCTGTGCTTTCTTCACTACCGAACTCTCAAATGCTGATGAGTCTTTTCTAACGAAGGGTTTTACAGTATTATAACATCCTAATATACACTCACCGTCTACTTTACACCTGAACATTCATGCAGTTATCCATGCCGTCATGTGGCAGCAGCGCAATGCATAAAATCATGCAGATGAGAGAGCTCAATGGACAACGACTAGACTGGTTCGAGCTGACAGGAAGGCATGATGGTACCTAAAATAACTACTCTTTACAACTGTGGTGAGCAGAAAAGCATCTCAGAATCCAAAAAAACAGCAGAAGAACAAATTGGGTTCCATTCCTGTCAGGCAAGAAAATGAATCTGAGGCTTAAGTGGACAGTTGATGTTATCTTCATCTGATTTCGTCATATTTGCCACAGAGCATGCTTAACTGCGTCTTGCACTAAAGCCGTCTGGAAGCATCTGCACTCATCAGCTCATCTAATCAGGTTTTTCGTTTAATTTGTCGCCCATTTGTATGTAATTATAATCTTCCTCTACTCTTATGTACTGTACAGTCAGGTCCATAAGTCTTTGGACAGTGACCATTTTTATAATTTGGCCTTTGTACACCACCACAATGGATTTAAAATGAAGCAGTCATGATGTGATTCAAGTGTAGACTTTCAGCTTTAATTCAAGGGGTTTAACAAAAATTTTTAGTTTAGGAATTTCAGCCATTGTTTACATAGTCCATCCATTCTCACAGGCTCTAAAGTAATTGGACAAACTAACAATTCTAAATATTAGGATTATTTTTAATACTTGGATGCAAGTATTAAAGGCGTCTCTTGATTGTGGACTTTGACAATGATACGCCTACCTCCTCCAGAGTGTTCTTGACTTGGCTAGATGTTGTGAAGGGGTTTTTCTTCACCAGGGAAAGACTCTGTGATCATCCATTTTAGTTGTTTTCCGTGGTCTTCCAGGCCAGTGCATTCCCTCTTTTTAAGAATGTACCAAATTGTTGATTTGACCATTACTAAAGTTTCTGCTATCTCTCTGCTAGGTCTGTTTTGTTTTTGCAGCCTAATGATGGCTTCAGTCATTTGCATCAACACGTCTTTGGGCCGCATATCGAGAGTTCCCATGAACAGTTACAAAATACAAATTCAACGCATGGAATCAACTCCAGACCTTTTATCTCCTTCATTTGTCATGAAGTAATGAGGAAACAGGCCACACCTGGCCATGAAACTGCTTATCAGTCAATTGTCCATTTACTTTTGAGCCTATGAGAATAGAGGGAAAATGTTAAAACCCTTGAATTATAGCTGAAAGTCTACACTTCAGTCACATCTTGCTTCCTTTCAAATCCATTGTGGTGATGTTCAGAGGCAAAATTACAAAACTTGTGTCCCTGCCCAAATACTTGATACTGGACCTGACTGCATGCACATATAAAATTTTCTATTTCAAATCCACATCCTTATTTAAATAAACTGTAGGGGTTACAAGCAAAATGAAGTAATTTTAATTTTTAACAGCAAATTATTGAAATTTTTCTTTGAGATTGAAATATTTCTGGGGCATGTATAATTTTATAATCATCTGTTATAACAAACAAATATATAATTTATGTTCCTATATATAACAATGCAGTTATATAGGAAGCAATGCAGTTATATTGAGCCACTGTAGAATATCCCCAGACACTGATGCGTATTTGTGTGTGTGTGTGTGTGTGTGTGTGTGTGTGTGTGTGTGTGTGTGTGTGTGTTGGAGCAGCATACTCCTCGCCAAGCTCCACAGCTCCCAACAGGTTTGTCAGCATCGGAGCACGGGACAACTTTCTAAACATCCCACAGCAGACACAGGTATGCGCAGCACACACACACACACACACACACACACACACACCACTTGCCTTTCCCCATATCCCAAAAACAAATTGATTATACTTTCTGAGTTACCCCCACATAATGACGGCGGCTGCATTGGCTACTTGTGTGTTGTCGCTTGTTTGTGGTTAGTGTAGTGCTGTGTTCAAACCCAGATGTGAGCTTGTAGGGAGCAGGTCTGCAGGGCATTCAACTAAAGACGCTCCTCGGGTACACAGTCCTGGCCACCAGATGTTGAATACTTTCACTCCTGCCCTCTGAACATCTTTCATGAGGAACAAAACCTCAAACTAAACACTAAAGCCGGTGCACATGGAGGCAATCTGGAGTGTGTCTCCGTTTCTGTCTGCTTCTCTCTCTCTCTCTCTCTCTCTCTCTCTGCAGCACATGCCTGTTGATTCTAGGTGATGTTTAGAGGACTCGTGAAGCACCTGGATGGAGCTTTTTACAAAATCTTAAACATTTTATACTGTGGTGCACGAAGACCTTTAACACCTCGATAACAGATGGATTCTGGGTGGATAGTTCTGGACAGTTTCATGTTCTAAGATAGAGCAACTTGGATTGGGTAAATACAGGAAGGAAGTAAAGTACAGAAAGAGAAACAGAGAGAGAGAGAGAGAGAGCCACGTCCCGGCCCGACTGTCTGATTGCCCTCAGTGACCAGACATGATGTCACAGGCAGTTGAACATGAACTTGGTGAAGACCGAGTGTTTGAAGCAAGGATGGACACTGCCAAGTATTAGAGAGACAGAGAGAGAGAGAGAGGGAGAGGGTTCCAGCCTGCACAATCTTTATCTCAGTAGTGTAGCTCTGCCAAAAAGTAAACCAGTCCCTGCAGAGTAACAAACATTTTTCAAACGCTCGGTTCCAAAATGTTTTTTTTTTGCTGTAAAACATACAAGTTGAAGTGTCTTCTCTGTACAAGAATTTCAAAGTAAACATAGAACTGTCAAAAAAAAAAAAAAGTTAATCAGCCTGATCAATATGACTCGAACTTTAGGCTGGGCAGAACACTTCGGCATGTGTAATGCAGCTTTTCTCACACTCTCGTGGTCAGTGTGAGAACTTCCCTGCTGAGATGCTTCTGCCTGGATGTGTGTGTTTTAGGATCTAGAGCTGTATCAAGTCTAAGACTGGACTCGAGTCCTACAGCCCTAACAGAACCTTTATTCACTATTCAAGTACTACTTAGGAATCTTAGGAATCTTAGGAATCTTAGGAATCTTAGGAATCACATACAAAAAGATGTGAATGAACTCTGAAACATCAGGAACGGGAGATTTTTAACCAAATAAAATAATAACCATATAATACCATAATACTAAAATACTGAGGCATTATCCCATGTGGATTATTCTCCACATATTCCACTGCTGCGCAAAGGCAAAATGCTGTAACTACAGTTTAGATTGAAATTGATTTATGAGTGGAAATGTGTACAGTTTAAAAGGAATATGGTGTTTTACTAGCGTGGTTACTGTGTTAATTTGTAGGGTAATACTGTTGTGGGTTTAAGGGAAATGCTCAAGAGCCTAGCTGCAGTAGGACAGGACAAGACACTGCTACCTTTCCAATTAGAGACTCGTTCCCAGCAACCTCGGCTAGTCCTGGGACCTGAACCCATGATGTGTAGCTTTAATTACCAACATTAAAACTAGCCTTACAGTGTGTAGCTTTAATTACCAACATTCTAACTAGCCTTACAGTGTGTAGCTTTAATTACCAACATTACAACTAGCCTTACAGTGTGTAGCTTTAATTACCAACAT
>CM074941.1:13158953-13174191 GCA_037576815.1 Pangasius larnaudii | reverse complement strand
CACAACCACTGCAACCACGCCCCTAACCACCAACACAACCACAACCACTGCAACCACGCCCCTAACCACCAACACAACCACAACCACTGCGACCACCACTACAACCTCTTTAACCACCACCACCACAGACATAATAACTACCACAACAACCACCACCTTCAACACAACCACCACCACTGCAACCACCACAACCTCTTTAACCACCACCACCACAGTCACAGTAACCACCACCAACACAGCCACTGCAACCGCAACCACCACCCTAACCACCAACACAACCGCAACCGCCAGTACAACCCCTTTGACCACCACCACAACAACCACCTCCTTCAACACAACTGCGACCACCACCCTAACCGCAACCACCGCAAGCACCAACACAACCTCTGAAACCACCGCCACTGCAACCAGCACCAAAGTCACAAGAACCACAACAACCACCACACCCCTTCAACACAACCACAGCCACCGCACTGCGACCACCATCCTAACCACAACCACCATCACCACCATCACCACAATCACAGTAACCACCACAACCACACACTTCACACAACCAGAGACCTCAGTGATACCTATGGGAGCTTGTGCATTAGAAAATATTACACATTTATCTTGCAATTGCAACATTTTATCTCACCTTTCTTAATATCTTATGATATCTAACTCCATCTGTCTGTCTCTCTGTTGTCTATCTATCTCAACCGTTTATCTCGTAATCGTGAGTTATTTTCGACGCAACTCAGAGAGGCTCAGAAGTTAGCACCCCCCGCTCCTCAGTCAGAAAAAAAGGCAAATGTAGTTTAAACAGATGAAGTGGATTTTTTGCACTTCACCTTACAGGCAGCACAGAGAGACCTGAAAATTACAAACTGCCTCTTTAAGTGTAACTTGTCCAGCAAAAGATTCGTTCTCTGGGAACACAACCTGTGTGTGTGTTATACTTCAGTGCAACTAATAGTGCAGAAAATTATCCTTCTATACCACAGGTGTAACGTGTGTGTGTGTGTGTGTGTGTGTGTGTGTGTTTTCTCCTCCCAGATGTGTGATCTGTATGCTGGACTTCGAGTATGGAGACCCAATCCGGTTCCTGCCGTGCATGCACATCTACCATGTGGACTGTATCGATGCGTGGCTCATGCGCTCCTTCACCTGCCCCTCCTGCATGGAGCCGGTGGACGCTGCGCTGCTGTCCTCCTACGAGACCAACTGAGCCGCGCTCACTGCCACCGAGACACGCCAGCACGGGGAACATGCCAGTCGAGTCAGCCGGCGGGGGGGGGGTCGTGAGGGGGATTAAGAGGGCGTGTATGAGTGTCTGTGTGTATGTGTGTGTGTGTGTGTGTGTCTGCGTATGCATGTGTGTGAAGAAATGATTGAGTGTTGGTTAGAGGATTTACAGAAGCTGACCAGTCTGGCTTAAGGACAAACGGAGGCCTCATTTATGATCATTTATTGGCCGAATGATTACATTTAAATGATTGATGAAACACGATCACATATTTAGCCAGTTTTCTTCCCAAATGTGCAGTACACAGGCGGAGGAAGAAGCCGTCCGTGTCTGATCGAGCCTCTCCTCGTGAAGGTGTGCCCTGGCTAGGTTCGATGGGCTCGCGTCACAGCATGCGGCTGTGAATATCCTGCTGAAGCACAGCGCTCTTTAATTAGAGACAAATTGAAAATGTGAGAAGCGAATGTGCCATGCCTGACATGTCTGTCTAATATATATTGCACTCCACACTTAGGTCTGCTTTCGTTTTTTTTTTTTTTTTCCCCCCGTCTTATAGGAACAGCGCGATGCAGGGATTAAGGTTTTCTTTAATCCGCTCTAAAGCACCTCATTAAACCCGTCAGATCTTTTAACAAGTCGAAATAGGAATGCAAGTGTAGAAATAGGAAACACTAAGTTTGTAGGGACGCACCCAGATCTTGGGGGGGAAATAGTAAAAATGCTGGGGAAAAAAATGCCATTGTTCTTTTTCTGTTTTAAAAAAATTAAAGGTGCGGTTTGTAATTTGTATAAAATACTTCCTAGATTTACAATAAGCCTATAATTTCATAGATATCGTAGGAAAACTGTGATTCGATACTATCATGCCGTGTAAGTGGCTAATTTTTTATCCATTCCAGGCTTCTGTTTACAGTTTTCCGGCCCTGAAATTGGCTCCGCCTCCCGAACAGAACTGCTCAGCCACTTTTCTTTAAATGTTTAAAGCTCACAGGAAATTTACGTTATGTTTTTAGCACCGCGGGGGTGGAATTGATTAGGGGAAGGAAAGGCATCTCAGTGTTTGTATTATAATTGCAATTCATCTTACATGCAGCAGAGGGCGCTGACATTTTTATAAACTGCACCTTTAAATACACAAACATGACAATTTAATGCAAATCACTATGTAAATAGCAACTTGTTGAGTCAGGCAACAGTGTTGCCAGATTGGGCAAGATTCCTCTTCGAATCAGTTTATTCCTTTGGCTGGTAGTTGCATTTCATGGCTTGTTTTTAAAAAAGCAAGAACGTTAGGTTTCTGTTTTGCTTCCTAATCCGTCCTGAATTTCATTTATGGCCAAGAACTTTTGTTCCGATGCATCCTGGCTGTGGGGGTTTTTCTAGAAAACTCTGACGTGGACATTGCAGATTAAACCCCTAAGGCAGATGATAATGTTTAGGTAATGATGTTCATTTGTTGTGTTGTGTTGTGTTTTGTCGTGGAAAATCGGTTCCTGTGCTGCTGTTTCCTTCGCTCTCGGGTTGCTAGATGTTGTTTTGTGCGAACCCAAGATCTCAGATCAGCGTAAAAAATCCCATCTCTACTCCAAAACTCCTGTATTTTCTACTATTTTCCTGCCTTACATATAACGTACTGTACATGAAGCTCTTAATCCACTCGGCTGTGAACCTTCACCTGCAGTCGTTTTGTCGCGTGTGTGTGTGCGTGTGTGTGTGTGTGTGTGTGTGTGTGTTTCGAATGTTACACTGAGAGATGTTTGGATGATACAGTCGTCTTTGTGCACCTTTTGAATTTGCTCGGCCTGCAAGAAGCCAACGTCGAGAGAGCTGAAGCTTTAAAGCGATTCTCCTTCCTGTTTGTAATGGTTTTTGTTTTTGATTTGTTTTTTTGAAAGAGACAAAAAAAAAAAAAAAAAAAAAAGGACTGAAAATTCACGTCATTAAGTGCTTCTCCGTTTTGATACTGCTTGATGTAACGTCTTTTCTATCTGTCGGCAAAACAATACAAAGAAACACGATTTCCTTTTCTGCTCCGCGTCACATCCCCCAACCCCACCCCCAACCCCCACCCCATAGACATCTATGCTAAAAGAAAAAAAGACTGGTGATTTGTATTTTTCCGTTATTTGTTCATATGCAGGGCTGAAATGAATCCGGTTCATTGTACTAATCTGTGTGATTATATAAGCACTAATGTGTAGAGGCTGAGCACAGAATACTTAAACGCCATGGATTCACATATTTTATTTACTGTTTTCCTGTGATAACCAGGTCATTTTACATGTTTACACACGATCTTGTGTTTCTTATCGTCATTATCACAAGAAAACACCGATTTGATCTCTCACCGTCTCAGATTGTCGTGCCGTTATCTCGGGAAAACGTTATCTCGTTTTGTTCGAGATCTTAAATGATGCCATTATCAAGAGCATTTCGATTTTTTTTTTTTTTTTTTCCCCCAGATTTTGTATTATGTCATCGCTAAGGAAATAGTTTTGTTCTTTCACGATCGCAGATGGTTTTGTTCTTCAGAGATTTCAGACTGTTTTGTCTGTCTTGAGAAAGCAATGTTTAGTTTGTTCACGATCTCAGGTTGTTTTCTAGTTGTCTCGGGAAAGCATTTTGTTATTTCAAGATCTCAGATGCAGGTGTTGTCACGGGGAGAAAAAAAAACAGCGTTTCGTTCTTTCAAGATCAGAGATTGTTGTGTCGTTATCTCGGGAAAACGGCATTTTGTTGTTTCAGGATCTCAGATTGCTGTGAAATTATCTTGGGCAAAATGCTTGGTTCTTCTGAGATACCTGATTATTGTGTCGCTATCTTGGAAAAACACAATTTTTTTTGTTCTTCTCGAGACCTCAGATTGTTGTTATCACAGAAAAGCATTTGGTTACTTTAAGAGCTCAAATTGTTGTGTTATGTTTTGTTCTTTCAGGATCTCAGATTGTTGCGACGTTATCTCAGAATAAAAACAGTGTTGGGTTCTCTTTGAGATCTTAAATTGTTTTTTCTTCTTGGGAAAATGTTTTGTTCATTCAAGATCTCAGATTGTTGTGTTGTTATCTCTGGAAAGCAATGTTTTGGGTCTCTTTTTTGTCATTTTCGTAAGTAAAACATTTTTGTTTTGTGAAAATCACATATAATTGTGTTATCTGTGGGAAATATTTGGTTCTTTCGGGATCTCAGATAATTAGTTTGTTATCTTGGTAAAAGAATATTTTGTTATTTCTCAATCGCAGATTGTTGTTGTTATCTCGGGAAAACGTTTAGGTTTTTCAAGCTCTCGGATTGTTGTTGTTATCTCAGATTGTTGTGTTGGTATCCAGGGAGAACAATGTTTTCATTCAGGGTTTGAGATCGTCTGAGATTTAAGGTCTCGGATTTTTCTCTGTCTCTGGAAAACAGTGTTTGGTTCTTTTTAAGATCGATCTCAGATTCTTGTGTTGTTATCTTGGGAAAACAACGTTTCTCTATTTTTTTCCTTCAAGATCTCAGATTGTTGTCTTTATCTCTGGAAACCAGCACTCGTCATCTCTTTGTAATGGCATTAAATAACTCCTTACCTTGTGAGCGCAGGAGAAGTGAGTAACTTAAAATATGTGAATCTTTTTTTAGGGCTTGCTTTAAAAAAAATATTGCTACAGATCTAATCTCTTATGCCTGAAAAAGCCTGATCTAGAAACAGTTTAGGAACACAGAACCTGAATTCAGCCTGAGGAGAACATCATAAGAAGAAAGTTAGCTTCCACAGATATGATTCTGTCTCAGACGAGGGCAGATGATGCTTGATGAATGTGTGTGGACGGAAAACAGAAATCTGTCTGGCTGTCTAAGCGGAGCGGAAGTCTGATTTTATTTTTTATTTTTTTTTTATCGGACATGTATACTACACTTCATTGCAAGTCATCTGAAGTTGAATATGTTTAAAAATGTAGCTCTAGTACAGACTTTTCTCTTTTGTTTTCAATGCAAAATGACAAAATAGTGATTTAATGAACACATGTGAAGTACAATCATCTTTGTTTTTCTTTTTAACAGAATATATGACATGGTTTGATGCCAAGTTTGCTTCAGTAATCTGTAGTACTGAATCTGGGCTGCTAGATAGGGATTTTAAGTGTGTGTGTGTGTGTGTGTGTGTGTGTGTGTGTGTGTGCGCGTGCGCGCGCATTTTGTACATATGCAGTGATGGCACAGCATTTAGGAATATGTAAACACCATGATGATGAAGATGAATATGATGAGGATGATAAATGAATATGTAAGTAAGTAAGTAAATAACAATAAATAAATGAAAATTCTTCCAGATACCTATTTTTACGTGATTTTGTGTGTGACTTAATAGTTGGTGTGTATATTCAGAGTGTGTTTTTAAATTATTTTAAAATACGGTCAAAACGATCACATTTTCTGGAATATTCTCGCACACTTCTGCCTCAAACAATTTGGTCCGGTCTAAAAAGGGTTGAGTCATCGATTAAATCCCAAATTGTCTTCCCCGTGTCCATAAGTACACTATGTAGGCTTTAAAAGACATTACTTTACAAACTATGTAGTGTACTTGAGTAGGGAGTAGGAAACCATTTTGGATCCAGCCATCGACTTTGTCCCGGTGACTTACCGTGGCAACTGAGGTCTATAAGGCGCCATGTTGGATCTAATATTTTGTATAGTCACCTTGTTGGATTCAACGGAGGTTGAGCCAAAATGGCGTCGTTTGCCGCGAATCCTGTAAGACAGGCGGCTTCTTTTTTAAACATGGTATATTCCAGACTGTATCGTTTACAAGATGGCAGCTTCGTTGGAAGACGAATTTGAGGATGCACCTGATGTGGAACCTTTAGAGCCGACGTTAAAAAATATAATAGAGCAAAAATCTCTGAAGTGGATTTTTGTGGGCGGAAAAGGTGGCGTAGGAAAAACGACATGCAGGTAATTTTAGCGTAAATGTAATGTTTGGGATAAAGCTAGCCGGCTAAAGTTAGCTTCCTAACCATTTTACTGTCTAGCTGTCAGTGTTGAAGTTAGCTAGCTAGCATTGTACATGAGCTAGATAACGTTTTCTAAGTTAAATTATTATTTATGTTATTTAGGAATGACCGAGTGCACCTCACTTGTCTTTCATTGAGAGATGTTTGCACTTCTGTAAATTGTAAAAAAAAAAAAAAGCTAGACAATCAATGAGGAAGTTGATATTGGGGTAATTTCTGCAGGAATATGAGTGTCTTGTGAATTAAATGACATTTCAAAAAAATCCTCATTAACTAAACAGTTAGCTGTCTGATAGTTATTTATTATTATTATTATCATTATCATTATCTTGTAAACATTAGCAGAGACCACAGCACCTTTAACCACCTGGCTAGTTTACAGACATGTACACAGGCTTTAACTTCTTAGTTAAATTAATACTAAAGAGATTAAAGTCCATGTTTGAGGCTGGAGTATTTACTCCACATGACTGTGTTACAGACGCTTGTGAATGGACTTCCGGACACTGATTGTGCCTCTCGTGGGCTTTGTGAACAGATCTGGGTTTCATTACAGGTATTTATTTATAGCAGCAATAGTAATGTCTTTCTCTTTCTGTCCTGGGCTTGTTTTTCAGCTGCAGTTTGGCCGTGCAGCTGTCCACGGTGCGGGAGAGCGTGCTCATCATCTCCACCGACCCGGCACACAACATCTCAGACGCCTTCGACCAGAAGTTCTCCAAAGTTCCCACCAAAGTGAAGGGCTATGATAACCTCTTCGCCATGGTCAGCTCTCTTCCTGCACCAAACTCTCCTATTCACTCGTATTCAATTCTTGTTTTTTCCTGCAATGTCTTCTTAACATCTTTTCCTTGTGTTTAATAAGCCTGTGTCTCGTTTCATGGTTTCATCTCTCACCCCAGTTTGATCATGAGCAGAAACCTGGATACTGTTTCACTCGGACGTAGGGCATGCTACAATCGATTGACTTCCGTATCATCCTCAGAAGCGCTAATCTCCCTGATCTTGATCCTGATATCGTCAAGTAAAACTTTAATGAGTAGACGACACTGAGAGATTAAACCCGTTGTCCCTTTTTCTCCGCAGTAATGCAGACTCTCGACTTACATGTTACGTTTTCCTTTTTCTCGTTCATGGCAAAAAAAAAAAAAAAATGTAAATAAAACTAAATCATGACATAGTACAGAAAGGTCTGGATTTATTTTACTAAAGAAAATGCAAGAATCCTGAACAGGATGATGAGGATTAAAATCAAACAGTTTGCAGCTGAAGATGTTTATTCCAGTTAGAGTACTAAATGCTGTACAGTTAAGGTTTTATTCACAGTGATGATTCTACACCAATACAAGTGCAATGGAATTTGCCTGTTAACTGCTGTACGTCTGTAATGTGTGTATTTGTGTACGTCTGTAATGTGTGTATTTGTGTACGTCTGTAATGTGTGTATTTGTGTACGTCTGTAATGTGTGTATTTGTGTACGTCTGTAATATGTGTATTTCTGTGCCGCATGTCAGATCTAGAGCACTGGAACTGCACAAATCTATCACTCATCTCTCTCTCTCTCTCTCTCTCTCTCTCTCTCTCTCTCTCTCTCTCTGCAGGAGATTGACCCGAGTCTGGGCGTGGCCGAGCTGCCGGACGAGTTCTTCGAAGAGGACAACATGCTGAGTATGGGCAAGAAGATGATGCAGGAGGCCATGAGCGCCTTCCCCGGCATCGACGAGGCCATGAGCTACGCCGAGGTCATGAGGTCAGACACCAAGGCTCTTTCTAATAAACACATACACGTGTATATATATATATATAATATATATTCCTAAATATATTTTGTTTCCAAAATGTCTTCTATGCAAACTTTTCATGGATTTACTACACATACTGGTTCTGGCTGCTCTCGTTACGAGAAAACGTGTTTAAGAAGTTTTAAAAAACGATAGATTTCTTTGCAAACACTTTATCCAACTCATCTGTTTTTTTTTTAACAACGCATGATACCAGCATAATTAAATCTCTGTCGCAGACAGCCTTATCTGTCTAACCTGCTTCACATCAGCTCTGTCGGCAAAAACAGCCTGCCTTAAATTTAAAAAACAGTTTTAGCAAATGAATTAGCGGATCTGAATATGAAGTGAAAAATGAAAAGCACTCATTAATCGAGAGATGATTTCGCTCAGCGTAAAGCGCAAATCCGTAACATAACATAGCCTAATCACTGAATCCAATTATTTTTAAAAATGTAATTCATTTTATTACATTTTTAATTACTTTAAATTTATTGTTATCGGTTATTTTGCTTTAGCAATGATTTATTTTTTTTTTGGTCATTTTATTATGTAAGATGCTTTAACTAAATTCAGGTCCTATTGATTAACATTCATTATTTTTATGTTAAAATTTATTGTTAGAAATCTAATAGATATTTTGAATGAAATGAGTTGATGTGGAAGTTTGTTCGAGGGCCACCAGGTGGAGCCAAGAGACCTCGCCGATTATAATGTGTAACCGCTTTACTGAAATTTGCTGATTACTGACGTCTCTCTCTCTCTCTCTCTCTCTCTTTCTCTCGCTCTGCTGCAGGTTAGTAAAAGGGATGAACTTCTCGGTAGTGGTGTTCGACACGGCTCCTACAGGCCACACGCTGCGTCTGCTCAACTTCCCCACCATCGTGGAGCGGGGCCTGGGCCGCCTCATGCAGATCAAGAACCAGATCAGCCCCTTCATCTCTCAGGTCTGCTGCACTACATGCCGGGAAATTGCACGTGTGTGTGTGTGTGTGAACAGATTAGTACCCATGTGAAATTCTATAATCATAAACTCTTCAGCACAAAAGTTATCACCTCCTTGCTATCCTTTTAAAACCTGTTAGAGCCTAGGTATTGCAGCGTCCGAGTCCAAGTCAGCGACTGTCTTTATTAGTAAACGTAAAAGTTTGAATCCCTGATGACGTCCTCATTAATCTGTCTGATAACCTACTGACACATGTTTACGTTATTTAAGGCACGAAAACTCTCTGGCAGTTCACTGCGAGCATTAGATTTAAGAGTCACTGGGAATCAGGAATAAGACCTAAATCATAAAACACTGATGTATAAAAGTGATGGACAAAGATAAAAAAAAAAAATGTCAGTGTGATTTAGGGAGAGTTTTCAGCTCATCGTTCAGAAGAAACATATAAAGACATGACCGAAGAGAGCGTGAGGAATTGTCCGTTTTATCACCTTCATTAATACAATGTAATGTAGATCCTTTGACTGTTGACTGTTTGTGTTGCATCGCCTGTGATAAAGGATAAAGGAGCATCTGTAATAAAAACCTCTTTTCATAGTAGGGGTGTACAAACTTTTAACTGTATGCCTTTCGGGACATGTAGTCTAATCAGAGGTGGTGTTGTCGTTTTGTTCTTTTGCTTTAGATGTGTAACATGCTGGGGCTGGGCGATATGAACGCGGATCAGCTGGCTTCCAAACTGGAGGAGACGCTTCCTGTTATCCGCTCGGTGAGCGAGCAGTTTAAAGACCCGGTGAGTCCCAGAGCACACTGTTACACACACACACACACACACACACACACACACACACACACTACTACTACGTGACAGTAGTAAGCTGATGGGCTGCGTGGTAAAGTGATAGAAGAGCTCAACATTTACATATGCGTGTTAGCGTGGAAAAACAAAGGAAATGAACATGTGCATGGTTTTATACACAAAATACAAACATAAAAGTAACAGTTCTGTTAATCTATTTTTCAGTATTCACGTCCGTCACGTTGTAAATGACAACGAATGTAGATTTAACCCTTCTTTTTATCATCAAGAGTTTTGGAGTTGGAGTGATCTGTGTGTAAAACATGTAGTTGGCGAGTGGAGGATTTTCAAAATCGGGATCTCCACAGATCAAAAAGCTCGTCGTTCAATATTTCTAAGAGCTGCTTTTGGCTGTAAATGATTCTTTATGATTTGTGTGTAGAAATGTGTAGGAAATGTCAAACTGTCATGCCCAGTGTTTCTGGAATCAACCACACACAAGCTAATTTTAGCTTTAAATTATTCTTCTTCTTCTTCTTTTTATTATTATCATTTTGATAAATACATCCCCAGGCTACCGGAGCTCTAAAGCGCCTTGTTTTTCCTCTCTCCTGTGTCGGAACAGGAGCAGACGACGTTCATCTGCGTGTGCATCGCCGAGTTCCTGTCCCTGTACGAGACAGAGCGGCTGATCCAGGAGCTGGCCAAGTGCCACATCGACACGCACAACATCATCGTCAACCAGCTGGTGTTTCCCGATGCCGAGAGACCCTGCAAGATGTGCGAGGCCAGACACAAGATCCAGTCCAAGTACCTGGACCAGGTGAGTGTGTGAGGTGTCTGTGTAAGATCTGGCGTAATGCGTTTAAAGCTCCAGTCATGCACAAGCGCTTAGATACATGTACTCCCTCCTAGGTGAGTGTTTAAACGGATGAGGATAATGTAGATGAAGGCTGGTTTATTCCTCTGCAGTGCTGCAGTACAGAGAGGGGCGGTTTATGTGGCAGGCTCACGTAAGCTCCTCGAAGATCCTAACTACACGTCACGTATATCTACGGTAGCAATCCTTAGCGTTATCGCATCCACTACTTCACTTCTTTTCCATCTGTTCAGCTGTGAAATGTGAGACTTTCTTTCTTTTTTTATTTTCTGCCCACTAATTCAATTACATTCAAATTTACAGGCACCTAGGGTTAGACGTAAAAACTAGGCCTAGCATCCATGAACTTTTCCATAAATATTTCATAAATCTCCATATAATACAACCATCATCAAGCTATCAACAAGAAATAATTTTGTTCACAGATCCACGGTGCAGTCCGATTACACTTTTAAACTTGGGGAGGCGGAGCTTAATGGGCTTAATGACATGTCAATCATGATGGCTGCTCTCAAAAACATTAGTGTTTAGCTTAACTGTGAAGTTTTGAATGAAATTATTTTGTGTACGAGCCGTTCGTTACTTAACGTAAGCCAGACACCAGACACCAAGCATGTCTTGGTTAATCGACTTTATTGTAGGAATTATGTAAATTAAATTTGAAGTGAAGTATAACTTTAAATGTGTTTCTCACTTGTTTTTTTTTTTTTGAAGGCGGCACTCCTTTGGTAAAGTGTAGTGTTAATTACTTAGAGTGTGTGTGTGTGTGTGTGTGTGTGTGTGTGTGTGTGTGTGTGTGTGTGTGTTTCAGATGGAGGACCTGTATGAGGATTTCCACATAGTCAAACTGCCTCTACTGCCTCACGAGGTACGAGGAGCGGACAAAGTCAACACGTTTTCCAAACTGCTCCTGGAGCCCTACAATCCCCCCAACAAGTGACTTACCTTCCCTTAAACACACACACACACACACACACACACACACACACATCTACACAGCCTTCCATTAACCCTCTCAGACCCCACAGCAACACATCTTCATCGACACACTCCTCATCGTCAAATCCGGAAAGCTTCATAGTGATAAAGGCTCGCAGCACTACATACACCCGTGTCTCTGTGTGAGTGTTTCTCTCTCTCTCTCTCTCTCTCTCTCTCTCTCTCTCTCTATTTCTCTGCCTCATTTCTCACACAGAGGCTGTTTATTTAACGGCCATTCCTTATTCTTATCCGTTAAACAGCATCGAGTGATTATTTTATTGTGTGATGGTTACTTCTGTGTAAAAGGGTATAAAAACTGCTTGAAAGATGAAGAAATGATGCGTCTGGTCTGTGACTGAGAATGTACCTGACGTTCTGAAACTGACCATCCTTTTTACTCCTTTTTACTCCTTTTTACTCCTTTTCAGTCCGTCTCTCATGCCCATTAGCAGAAGCGTACGATCTCTCAGCACGGCCATGTTTTGCTATAACTTTGACTAGTAGGCTCAGGGGGGACGCTTGCTTTTTTTTTTTTTCACTGGTGTACGTCAGTTGATGTAACGTATGAATTACATGAACCCCGCGCAATAATTTGAAAAACCAAAACACATGCCCGTGGTGGAAGACCAGTGGAAGACCAGTGTAAATGGCGGCAGCTAGGCTCGCGCGAGATAGATTTCTCCCTGCTCGCAATATCAGGGAGTACGATAACATGGTAAGTGATTTAATCTTCCAGATTGACGCTCACAGCCTTGACAAACCACCCCCACCCCAATCTGACCTACCCATAATGCAGTGCACCTGAAGAACAACCCTTTACTCTCTATCGCTGGCGTGATGTTCGTACACAGCACGTAAGTCTTGTAACACTTGGTAGGTCTGGTGATGTAATCTACCCGGCGATGAACATCACCGGATATTGCGGCATTGTAGTATCGTCTAGGGATGAAGATACCGTTATGTCGCACGAGCCTAGCGGTGGCAGTGTTCGATTAATAGCCATCCACGTTGGTTTCTGATGTTTTCTCAAGATACGTGTTCTCTTCACTTCCACAAGTCCCTGAGTTCGCTGTTTACTTTGTAATGCAAATTCAGCGGAGTGGACTCTCTGTTCTGCATGGAGGGGTCTTTGGCTGCGTCTGCACACGCAGACAAGTATAACCTCGCTCTTAGTTGCGTTCCCACAGTCTTTTTTTTTTTTTTTTTTTTTAAAACCTTCCTCCAAGATAAAGAGAACTTCATGGTTGCAGGCTAAAATTTCAGAACATGTGTAAGGAGCCTGAGTGGATCCGTCATCAGAAGTGAAAATATTAGCAACATGAAAAGTGATGAGCTAATTAAGTCTTAAAAGGAATTCAAATTTCCACAATTTCCTGTGTGTACCCCCCCCCCCCCCCCTCAACAAATGTAGTCAGTCACTTGATCACTAACGCTTGCTTTTTTCAGTTTTGCACTATAGCTATGATGAAGCGATGAAGTTTGTCTCAAACAGACATCCAGATTTTCAGTGACATTCAAACAGAATTCACCGTGTAGCTGAACACTGGAGTATTATGGCGACCGTCTCTTTTTAAAAAAAAAAAAAAAAAAACGAGTTTGAGATCACTCGGACCCGTCTCCCAGGTTTCAGTGGGAGCTCGCGTTCAATAATAGACTACTGTGGCCATTTTTACGTTAATTTATTTAGGGGCTTGTGAAGATGGGCGGTCTGAATCTTAGTTGAAATCACCTTTCGGTACTTGTGAACTACATCAGCTACATCGCTCCAGTGCGCAAACAAACAAACATTGTGGAAAAATATTAAACCTACATGGGGAAAAAAAAGATCCATACACATCAGCTTTGTGTCGTTCTTATTTACTTTGGCTGAGTAAAGCTTATACTTCCTTTAAGTGAACTTCACTTTGCGTTGACGGGAACAGTGATGGTGTGTAAATGTCTTAGCTGTCGGAGGAAGCAGGCAGGGTCACGCCGGGAGAAGCTGCATCTCATCACTATGCACATCTGCTTTGCCGTAAACACCTTTGCAAAGCTTGTGTTTTACTTCAGTGAAAGATTTCTATTTGTAATGATCGTGTACAAACTGTGTGATTATGCCAGTTAATTATACAGAGTGACGCTGACAGTATTTCTGTTCATTTGCTGGATGTTTCTCAGAATTCTAATGAAGCACATAGTAAAGGAAAAAATGTTTTACCTGCTCCTCTCTCTCTCTCTCTCTCTCTCTCTCTCTCTCTCTCTCTCTCTCTCTCTCTCTCACTTTTTATCTCATGAATAATATTATTGCTGTTTCCAGTTTTTCCATTTTTGAGTAAATGATAATGTTCATTAGCTTTCATTCTGTTAGCCAGGTTTTGACTTTTTGGATGTTTTTTATTTTTATCCCCCCCCCCAACCCCCCCGCCTCACACACACACACACACACACACACACACACACACAAGACATTGCTGATATTTATGTATAACTGAAACCATAGAAACCATCAAGACACAAATTGACATTTTTTTTCCCTCCCCAAAAGTAATTTATTTGAAGCAACTGATGTTCTCAGTATTTTTTATTTTTTTTTTCTCACCTTCCCACAAATCGATTAATTTGGTTTGCATGAGAATGCGAATTAGAAACTTCTTGGAAATAATTAACTGGAAATAATAAACCGCTGGAGTGACAATTTTTATATTTTAGCCTCTGCTCACTGACAATTATACAGCCACATAGATTTAGTCGCAAAAAAATATAACAAAACTTTTAAACATAGGACAAGAAATTGTTATTGTGTCATAAAACACAAGAGCCAATCATGTTACAGTATGCAAATATAGGTCATGGAGCACTGATTGATTTTGATCTGGATTCTTTTGTGCTTTTTTTTTTTTTTTTTTTTTTTTTTCCCTCTTCTTCTCTCCTTGGAAGTGCTACATCAGGAAAGTATTAATATAGAAAAAAATGCGTTGTCTCTAAAACATGGTGTAAATGCTGTAAGTCATCCCAGAGCCTTAAACGTCCACAATTAAGTTTCTCGTTTCACCTGTCTAAAGTGCACCATGTCTAAAGCACAAGCTATGCTACATAAATTAGGAGGTTTGGAAGAAAATTGCATGAAAAAGGTTCGTCAGGCTCCAAAAAAATGTGAAGTGACTGGAGCAGCAGAGGCCACCTTTCATCCTGTGGTCATAATCTGTACAAACAAGGAACCCTGCGGTGTCGTACAGCACAGTGTTACATCATGAGGGTCAGCGAGGGTGAAGTAATACCTGAAAAAAAAAAACGAGAACCCGAAAATAAAGAGAAGCTTCAAATGGCATGCGATGTTATTTGGTTGGATTTACCAAACAGACAATACAGTCATTATGGTATTCTGTGGTTTCCTGCACAAAACCATCTTGCGATTGGTTGGATCAGCCTCACACACTCGACAGTGTCTAGCGGTTTTGGATGAATCGCAGTATTTACCTCATTTAACACATCAAAGGTCATTCACACTTAATAAGTCTGAACTATGTCACATTAACGGCTAATCTGTATCTCTATAATCAGTATGATGTTCATCTCCACACGAGTGCTTCTTGTTTACCGCTCCATCGCTCGCAATTTATCAGCCCTGAGACGCGAAGTGAGCGATTAA
>CM074941.1:13144393-13155994 GCA_037576815.1 Pangasius larnaudii | reverse complement strand
CAGACCACAGGCACAGACAGAATACAGAGAAATGACAGAACAACCGCAGGGTTGTAACTCAGTGGTTATACCCAAGTCAAGGTCCTTAGCTAAGAGGCAAGCTTGCAGTGTTCTATGTAACTGCGGCCTGGTCATTAACTGGGGTGTTTCTTTAGGTGTGTTAGGGGAGGAAAATTCACCAAACTGTGCTAAACTTTGGACATACAGCACATCTCTCTCTCTCTCTCTCTCTCTCTCTCTCTCTCTCTGTGTGTCTGTGTGTGTCTTTGTAGGATTTATGACCCGGGAGGAGAGGAAGAAGTTTGAGAGTCTGCACTCTCCCTATAATAAATACTGGATCCCATGTGTATGGTTCGCTAATCTGGCCGCTGTGGCTCGATGTGAAGGCCGAATCAAAGACAACAACACTTACAAACTGCTGATGGAGGTCATCATTTCAATCTTTTTCTCTTACACTATGATCACTCGTGGTTCAACACACTACTCTACACTTACTGTGTTTGGGCTCAGAGATGTAAAAGCATAACGTGTTCGTTTGATTCAGATATAACTAGCCTAAAGAATCGGGTGGTGTTTTTAACAGAAATGAGGCACCATCACTAAAATGTTCCTGCAGTAAAAGTCGGTCATTTTTCATGAAACATTTCTAATCACAATAAAATTCTTTAGTTTTGAGTTAAAGATCAGGTCAGTTTAATTTTTTTTTAATAAAATTTCAAGACACAACAAATAGGCTCTTAGAGGAAAGATCAAGTCTAGAACCCTTAAGCTTTCTTTGGTTAAAGAACAGTTAAACGTTGTGTTGAACCCTACAACAGTGTTTTCATATCCGAGAGAGGATCCGAACTCGAACCCTTTCAGGAAGCAAGCAACTCCTTAAAGAATGTCCTAAGAGTTGCGCCAATAAAGATATAATTTTAACTCGGCTTTCTTTACTGCACCAAACTTTAAGTCTTGTTTTAAAAATAATCAGGATTGCATTGAAGTCATGTTTAATGCAATGAAAATGAAAGAGTTCCTCAAAGGAAAGCTTTTAAAATCTGGTTATCAATTTGAAAGGACGTAAAGAAAGTACTGACAATTGATCCCATGAGTAATATTGTTGCTGTTTCCTGTTTCCCGACTGGTGAATCCATCACGCTGGACCTGAGGGTAACAGTAATAATCAGGGATTCGCTGAGCTAGGTTTAAAATGAAGTGGAACTACAGTGCATTCTAGGAATCAGGTTTTACTTCACATGGGTGAATGTGGATTTATTGTGAAATCAAATCCAAAACTGATGATAATACAGTAGGACCGTTGTTTGTGCTCGGCCTGCTGGTTCTTTGTGTTTTGTAGGAGCTGAATCAGTTCAGAGAGAAGTGCAGTATGCTCTTTCACTATGACATGATCAGCGTGCCACTCGTTTACACACAGGTGTGTGTGTGTGTGTGTGTGTGTGTGTGGGTGTGTGTGTGTGCTGGTGAATAAAAATAACAGTGGAGTATAATTTACTATACTAATATGAAGTGTTAGTTGTGATTGCACTGGTTAATGTAATTACCTGCTAATTTGTCTGATTATATATTGTGTTGGATTAAATCTAATTAAATGTTGTGTGAGTGCTGGCTGAAGTCTAGTTCATTAAACCTGCAGTATTAACGTTAATTAAAGATGCAATTAAAGATATTCTTAATCAGCAATAAATCGACAGAATTAATCACAGAACATGCCAAAGCATGTTCTACTTACAATCCTTTTTTAGAAGCAGA
Source organism: Pangasius larnaudii (assembly GCA_037576815.1). Taxonomy (NCBI): domain Eukaryota; kingdom Metazoa; phylum Chordata; class Actinopteri; order Siluriformes; family Pangasiidae; genus Pangasius; species Pangasius larnaudii. The sequence continues at coordinate 13,154,242 of CM074941.1, read as the reverse complement.
TGTACACAGATTTTAACAGCCAGTCATTGGCTTAACAGCAAGAATAAGGCACTTAAAAGTTTTCAGTCAGTCGATTTAATAGTTTTAACACAACATTATATAAAGAAAGGGACTTGTGCGTTAAGGCGCAGTGGATAAGTGACAGTTGACCTGTCGTCTTGTCTTGTATGTTTGTGTCCTCGTTATAAAATTCATGAATAAAACACCCTTCCCTCCATCTCAGGTGGTGACATTAGCGGTGTACAGCTTCTTCCTGGTGTGTCTGATTGGCCGCCAGTTTCTGGACCCGAGTCAGGGTTACCCAGGCCACGACCTCGACCTCTACGTCCCCATCTTCACCCTGCTCCAGTTCTTCTTCTACGCTGGCTGGCTCAAGGTCAGGAACAGGGCATCAGTGCACAAAACATCTCTCTCGACTGTCTTTTCAATTAAGCCGACTTTGATTGGTCAGAATTTTGTTCACAGGTTCGCTGGAAAATCGCAGGTTTATATTAATACGCTATCGTTTCTATAGTAACAGCTAACACAGGGATTTTGTATGGCTTTGTATCCACATAATTTAAGTCTCATGATAAACAGGGTTTTTAAGTGTTGTTACTTAGCGCCAAAAAAACAACACGCATCACACCACCCCATTGTTGATTATTTTCCTGTGACACCACATCCCCAAGTGTTTTATTATGCCTTGCTTATTGTGGAAATGCAAGGGCCTAAATTGTTATACATACCAAATGAAAGCTCTTAATGAAACCTACCTATGAAAGCTATGATTCTTTTGCGGTTTTGAATACATTGTCCAAGCTTAAATGAGCTAACACGCTGAAGTCAAAATGAAGTTTGTGTTTATCTCTGCACTACAGTTTGTTAAACGTCTTTTACGCCACTCTGGTTCCAGCTTTGCTGTTAAGTGGAGCTTTGAGTCTCATTAATAGACCAGCAAATGTCATTCCTTACACAAACTTCTCAGTCTGTCTGTTACTGTGTCATATCTGTTTGTAAATGCAGGTAGCAGAACAGCTGATCAACCCATTTGGTGAGGATGATGATGATTTCGAAACCAACTGGCTCATAGACAGGAACTTCCAGGTGCGTCTACAGCCATCCATCCATCCATCCATCCATCTATCCATCCATCCATCCATCAACTCATTCATTCATTTTTTTTATTCACTTTCCACTTCATTCTTTCATTTGTTATTACTCAGTCTGCCAGATCTGTTGCTTTGAAGAAATCAGTGTTTTATAATATTGATCATTTCATTTCCAGTAGGTCTAAATAATTATTGCATAATTAAGACACTCTGTATAAGAGGTGAATATGTTTAATGCCAGGAATATCGGTCTTATACAGAATATCAAATGTGTTAACCTTCCAGGTATCGATGATGGCAGTAGATGAAATGTACGCTGATTTGCCCAAAATGGAGAGGGATCGCTACTGGAACGACTCGAACCCTCGGCCCCCTTACACCGCCGCCACGCTGTTCGTCCTCCGCAAACCCTCCTTCCAGGGCTCCACCTTCGACATGGCGTAGGTGTCTCACTACACACACTGTGAGCACTATCAGTAGATTACACTGTTTTACAAACTAATGTAAAAAAAAAAACAAATTGTTGAGGTATATTTTTACGCTGATTTACATATAAATCAACGGGGTGAGCAACGCACCAGAAAGCAGGACAAGCGAGACGTTTTTTTCCACAAATTTACCTGATGACAGCTGACAGTGGTGTCAATTAGAGGCTTCTTAGTCTCGTGCAAGTTTCATGCAAAATAAACTACTTCTCTCTCACTGAATCAAGTGAGAAGCAGAGATAAAGATGCTGGAATAAAGAATAAGCTTACAAGTAATGGGTGTAAAACTAACTGAAACATAAACTGGTGTGATTATTTTGCAGAAAATGCATGAGTTTCACTGAGCAGCTATCAGCTGGAGGCATCTGAAAACATTATCTAGTGAGAGATGCTCTTAGACCATAACACACACACACACACACACACACAAAAAAAACCCACTGTCTTAACTCTCATGACTTTCTGACTTTAAGTGGTGGGTTTATATAAAACCACTTTTTTCCAAAATTCAGAATTCCTAAGGAAGAGATGCACTTCCAGCCTCTGGAAGAAATCTCTGAGAACCTGGAAGAATCCACGACTCGCAATCACAACCTCGCTCTGTTCAACCGACTCCTCAGCTCCGCCCCTTCTCCCACCAGCATTGTGGGTGGAGCCTTCTGCAGAACCTCTGCTCAGCTGCAGCTATTGACGCGTTCAGTCAGCCCTGACTCCTCCTACTCTGACGGAGAGGAGGGGGAGGGGGAAAGGTATGTCGGGCGGAACGAGGGCGCAGGAGGATCGCTACCGTCGGGTTTAGGAAACGACACCCAGAGCACCATCTGCAGCTGTGAAGAAACCTCCAACACACATACTCCTCTCTCAGCACAGCAGTTTATCCCGAGCCATGCGATAAACAGAGGACATGAGGAAGTTGGGTTGAAGAAAGATAAGAATGAGAAAGAACGGACAATGCTGAAGATACCGCCACCTTTAACACGAGTGCTGAAGCAGAAAATGAAGCCAAGGCTTCCCCCTTCTACTAACACCAACCGCTCCACACCAGACTTCTTCTCCTTCCAGCCAATCGGAGACCAGGCCAAGGTCATGACCCCGCAGTCGACCAACGGAAATGCGCTGTCAGGTATGACTGTCCTGACAGTTCCACAGTGGGCATCTGAGGAACACAAACAGCGCCAGCGCAGCATCAGCATGGGCTCCGACGTCAACTGTTTGTCCAACAAGGCTGAGGATTGACAGAGTGACTTTTCACCTTTTCACTTCAGCTTATAAAATGCACAGGATAGAACACAGTCTAAGTTTAGTACAGGTTATTATTTTTTTTCCATGATCAAAGATATCAAAATAATTTCATCATATAATCAATAGCCTAATGATCATTTGAGTTAAAACAAAGTTATAGCAAAATATTATTCAAATTATAAGTATTTAGTACATTGTAAAAAAAAAAAAAAGAAAAAAAAAGAAAAAAAGAAAGAGGTAAAAGAAAAATGTTTTTAATTTTATACCTGTATGTAAAGTCAACCAATACACAGACCTTCTTTCTATAGTAAGTAATAAATTGCTGATTTCACAAAAATAAATCACGATGTGCGTTCTTTTGTGCAATCACAATATTAAGCGATTCATTACATAAAAGTATCTCAACGTTTTTTCCCCCCTCATCAAACCAATGTTTTATGAATCTGCCACTTGGAAACATCAGCCCCTTCTCCTGGTAAACTGGGGTTGCATCATAACCACCATTTGCATACTGAAACATGATTGGCTCTTACATTTTATGATGCAATAACACTGGCCTGTAGCTTCCAATAAGATTTTCCGCTGTTTCTTTGAAGAGCGAGGCAAACCCTCTACAGCGACGCCGATTTGATCATAGAACATGTTAAAGTTCAGGGCGACTAATACAACAAAAATATTTGAAGTGATTGAACAGGGCACGGCCAATCAGACAATCAGATTTCCTACTAAGAATCTTTGCTACGAACTGGTTTATTAAACTAAAATCAAAAAGCCAAAAATCTGGTTCAGCTTTGAGGTCTGAGTAAAGTGAAACATGAACATATTTCCTAATCTTTTATTAACATACTGCTTACTTATGACGATATAGCTCTCAATCATTATTATATGTAACATGGGTATTTTTAGACATTCTACCGAACTTCAGTCATGATGAGGAAAATTAGAAGTGGGGAAAATTGCAGGAGATTTTGTGCATTTCATCTCTGTATTTATAGATGAGTGCTTTTTTTTTTTTTTTTAAATGGCAGTGAGTGGGTATTTTGCATGTTATTGAAAGTCTAGCATACTTCACAAAATTATTTAACTCCGAGTACCTTTTTACAACCAGGTTTATGAGACGAGCTGATTTCAACAAGAAGATAATTTGATTGAAATCGATGATTTCATGATAGGTTTATTCACATCCTGCATATTAGACAGACATCCTGCATCTTCATCAGCAGGCGTCACACGCACACCAGTGTATTGTGCATTACTGCTATCTAGTGACTTTGAATGGTGACGTGTCTAAAATTGCTCCAATTTGCTTCGTTGAAAACGAAGTTTAAAATTAATCGACCAAAATCATTTTGTCCAGTCGTTACTTAATATGGAAGATTATTTCCAATTTTGTAATCTCCTAATTGGGTGGTCTTCAATCTTTTATGTTACGTAATTACAGCTGTAACAAACGGCTCTCGAGGCATTATATGCATCCGTATGCAAAAGTTTATTGGCAAACAAGGCATTATCAGGGTCAAACACAGAAAATCCTCACAGTCACAATCCAAAACATGGGCAAAAGGCAAAGCTAGGTTAAAATACCAAATATCAGATGGTCAAACACATCCAAAATGACTAGACAAAGGCCATTCACAGGTAATCTTTCCAACAATACACAGCTCAGAGCTCACAAGAACGACAGGCAAACTGTCAAGCATTGACACAACGGTTCATGTTCATGTCCTATTTATGCAAATACGTGTGACAAAAGAAAAAGACATTCGAAATCTTTGCGAGTACTAGATGTTGGAATAAACATGCTAATCAATATAAAAATAAATCTACGTTCCAAAAGTAGCTTAATAACAATATTTTATTAGTTTCTCTAAACTAATAAAAATAAAAACGGAAATGCTAACAACAACAAAAAGTACACTTGAACAAACATGAACCTTTATAAAATATAGACCCTTTCTTCACTGGCCTGTAGAAAAGTATTTGCCCCATTTTGTTGCATACGTTTTGTTTACAAAAGGTATGAATGAAACATACAGGATAATAAAATGTGCTAAAAAGACTCTTTTCTGTAAACATTGTACGTTATAAGGTGTGGGACAGAATATGTACAATTTATAATGTACAATATATGTATAATTATGATGTATGTATTCCAATGTCATTTCACATTTTATTATTGAGAGGTCACAGTGTACAGTGCTTACAGTGCTGCTTTCCGGGTTTACATCTTGTACAGCATAAGGGACACGATCATTGCAGCAACCTATAAAAAAAAAAAGAGAGACAAAACACAATATAAGCATTGAACGTAATATATGGACAAATATCCATGTAAGATCCCTGACATTTGGCATGTTTGGGCTGGACGATCATGGGAGTCAAGAAATAGCCTTTGCAGTCACATCCATCATGTGGCTTTGCGCCAAATTTGGGAAAGGACACAGTGCTACATCTGTCTCTCATCCAGCGCTGTGTACATTCGTTTTCTGTGAATACACTCATCCGAAAATGGGCCCAATATGGTGTTAAGGTTTCAGTACCTCTATAGCAGCAACACAAATAGCCACGCCGCCTAGCAGAGCAGAGTTCTTCTTCACCAACTTCACCACGGCATTGAAACAGCCTTCCACGAACTGCAAAGCACATGGCATGACAATATCAAAAAGACAAAGATGCATACATTTTGCCCAGCCTAAATTATATCTCTAAGGGGTCTAATCCTGAGCCAGAGCAGCAGTTTTAGGAGCAGGAAAAGCCTTGAAATTTATGGTAAATATAAAGGTTATAGCATATGAATAGGGTTGTGATTGGACTGCAGGAGTGGACTCAGTACCTCTGATTTTGCTCTTCCAATATCACACGTTACAGTTGTTGTAGAGCAGCAGTACTGGGGGTACTGCGTGGTGTTGTTTACAAACAGGGAGTCAGTGAAGTCGGTGTAGTTGGTGTATCCACAGCATTTCATCTAACAGAGCATTCACACACACACACACACACACACACACACACACACACACACCTCAAAATTCTGGCACTTTAGTCAACAATAATAGAATTATATAAGAGAATAATACTGTATTAGCCATTATACTGTTTGTTCAATTAAGAGAAGTGCCCTAACCTGGGACATCATGCTCATTCAGGCAGATTAGAAACTAGTTTTATCCATTTGTAGCTACTAATCAGAGGTAGTAGAAGTAAAACTTTCCTTAAGTAAAAGAGCAAATACTCCTTCAATAGATACTTGGGGTAAAAATGAAAACACAGCTTACTAGAATTAAAGCACAAAAGTACAATCTCTAAAGCTAATCTTTAAGGAAAGCCTCAGGTCACACACTGATTTTGGTTACTTGATGGTAAATTAGTCCCATTTCTCCAAGGAACCAAAGAATTAAGCCTAATTAAGGACAGCTAATATTTTTTTGATAAATAGAAACTAGCTAGTATGCTAATAGCGAGGTTTCGTGCCACAAATCGGCTAAAGCTAAATGCGAGACGTAGATATTTTTGTAGAAATAGAAAAATTAGGTGAGACCACAATTAATATGTATTAATATATACAACTCACAAAGTCAGTAGTAATGAAGTAATTGGACTTTGTCCTTTCCCACCTCTTCAGATATTTAAACTGCTTCTAATTAACGTCTAGCACGCAACATATACAAGATGGCTTCAAAGCACTATTGTAAGTCGCTCTGGATAAGAGCGTCTGCCAAATGCCATAAATGTAAATGTAAGATGGATGACAAATTAAAGGAAAAACCTGAATAAATGAGTGGATCTGAAAACCAGTGTTATAATGAATGCTAACTGTCTGTCACCTTACAATTCCATCAATTCCCTTACACATTTTACACACACACACACACACACACACACACACACACACACACACACACACACACACACACACACACACACACACACAATATGTTTGGCCTAAAATGAACTGCTGGCTAGTGTCTGTTTGTTTGATGTCTGTGGACATTTATCAGCCTGTATATGTAGATTAGTAAATGCTAACTCTGCTGCTAATGCAGCGTGCTAATGCAGCATGCTAATGCGTTTAGAGGGTGTAGGGAGGTTAATGCTGGGTACAGAATGTACCCAGGAAGTAAGTGTTTTTATGGTTAAACACTCTGAATGGCTTCGACTGATGACCTAGATTTGCATTTGGGTTGGCTGTGTTACCTCAGAGCTAAACTCACCTCAGCCACAGACTCTAGGTGCTAATTATATAGGTCGTGAGAACCATTTTGACTGTTGGTAGTTTTTTTTTTTTTTTTTTTTCGTCTGCTAAATACATTTAATGAGGACTATGAAGCAAATCAAGACTCAGGTACTGAAATCAGATAACACTCAGGTCTACTTGTGACAAATGAAAACTACTTTGCTAGCCTTTAGTTAGCTGGGTCGCTAGGAGTGATAGGAGATGAGGTTCTTAAAGGATTGACTTTAGGGGTTTTCTGTGTGTGAATTTAATTACAGGTCTGACTTGTAAGTATGACTTATGAACATTTAAGTGCAAGCTTTATGTCTGTTAAATTGGTTAGCATAGTTCAGCATTAGCCATATTAGTTACACATCTTAATTACAGTTGCTGTGTGAAACAGTAAAACGTTTGGGCTCCCTCAAATGAAATGCATGTGTAATCCTGCTGATGATGATAATATCAACTAGTCGGATTCATCCATACAGCAAAAATGCTCCAGCCTGAAACAAAACAGTGAAATGTGATGTACCAGACTCATTGTCTCATTCCACGCAATAGTGATGACGTCTTTTTGACCGTAGTTCTCCTTGATGCTCCTAGCAACTTTTTCACGAATTGTATCCAGCAATTTCTCTGCCTGAGGAAACAAAGTAAGCAATGTTTCTGTGATAACTGTTACAACAAACACACCCTCATTTCAAGTTTGCTTTTAAAAAATAATAATAATAATAATCTGTAGCTGACCTGGTGTACTCTTTCAGAATGTGTTTTTTTCTATTATGCTTGCCACTGTATGTGGCAATTAATCACTCATTAGTTTAAAAAAGGGAAGTTCATTTAAGCTTGTCTTTGCTAAGAGGCTTTTTCGGGTTTCTTAACTGTCTAATGATAACCACAAAAAAAACAAAACAAAAAACATGAACTGTGATTCTGAGGCCAACAGTGATGACACACTTGGAACCATTTCACCATGTGAAATTAGCACAGTTAACCCGACTTCTTAAGAAAGGAAGGAAGTAGACATCATGGAAGATTGCGACATGAAGGGGAATGTAAAAAAAAAAAAAAAGCTTTATAGTAACTGATACTTAGATAGCGAACTTTCTTGGAATATGATGAAGATATATTTATAAAAATGAACTTGCTATAAAGTGTTATTCTGTTGCATATCCCAGTTCATGTTCATGCATTTTTCTTAAAAAAAAAAAAAAAAAAAAAGACCCAATTCATAAGTTAATTTTTTTTTTAAGACAAAGTACATGGTACAGCATGGGATCTAGAGTAGAGGTGCGCATCTTCTGGAATCCTGATGGCTCCAGCATAAAAGCTGCGAGAACAGATGGTCAGATATGAAGCTCATGGGACAAAGAAAGGCCACCTGACTCAATATTGGCAACTAAAAATAATAACCTGGATTTGGTCAGAATTCTTTCGTAAGCAGGTGATACTGGGATTAAAATCTGTCCAGCACACCTCTGGGGACAGATACTGGGGACCAGTGACCTAGATACAGTCTTCAACCGGCTGCCTGGGTATCATACTGTATGCTTAGGTGTACACAATAATCTACTGTATATTCAGGAGCATTGCTCTTACCATAGGCTGGTAAAGCAGAGCGAGTACTGCTGCAACCACTTCCATGACAAACACAATGAGGATGATGATGAAAAACTGTAACGACATGTGAAATTGAATATAAACACCAAAACAGAGTCAGTGAAGCACATGCGTTCTTGAAGGAATATTTTGGTGAACAAACAAACAAAAAAAAACTTCCATACCCCAAATGTAGTCGATCAGCCAAGATGCGTTATATTTAGTGTCGCACGGAAACAAAAATGTAACGTATAGAAATGAACAAACGTTTTCTAGGTAGCTGAATCCTGGAATATTATCAGGGCAGCCATCTTGGACAGCTGGTTATCACGTCCGTCCTTAGAGCAGTTGGAACTTTGTTCAAATTGTTTGTTTAAAATTTCAATTACATAACACAATGATGTCGGTTGAAGTAACTAAAATTTGAAGTACAAAATTTGGCTTTATATGTCTTGAAGAGATTGTGGTTGAGATAGACTTGTTAGCTTCATTAGCCTTGTAGCTCCAGTGCCAAACTTCAGACACTAAACATGTCCTGGCTATCTGACTACATTTGGGGTAAGAAGCAGATTTTTCACAGAAAAGGGTGACTAAAAACCAAGGTCAGAGGTCACTCACGAGCATGAGCATGCACTTATTCTCGCAACAGGCTCCGCAGCAGCCCAGGAATCCCATGAAGGCGATTACGGCCCCAACAGCGATCAGCAGATAGCCAGCATTAGCCAGGGGTGCTAATTGTGAGGAAATGTCTTTGACGTTATCCAGCACTCCAAGTACATGCTTTCTGCTAATTTCGACCAAAACTCCGATGATCACAGTCGCAACTCCTGCTAACTGGAGACGTAGAGAGAAATAATACGGTAAGAAAAAAAAAATCCAAATTAGAATGCAGAAGCGAAAGAGAGAAGAACAATAGGATGCCGTAATTCTAGCTGGGGAACTGTAGAGTTATAGGAAGCAGTGAGGGAGTAAAACCAAGAAAAAGCACCAAGAAAATGTAAACAGAAGTTAAAGGCTACTGTTTACTTTCTCAACATCGAGCTAATAGAAGTGGACTTCATTGGGATTATATGTCACGAATCTACACAAAATATAATGATACTGAAAATTAATATAGAACAAAAACGCTCTGACTGCATAATTATTCACCTCCAATGCTGTGAAACTCCTAAATTACTTCTGGTGCAGCCACTTGCCATCATATAACTAACTTGAAGTATTG
>CM074941.1:13115144-13134135 GCA_037576815.1 Pangasius larnaudii | reverse complement strand
ACACGTTACACAGGTTACTGGGCCACCGGGTTTTACATACTTTTCAATTTTTTTTAATTATTTTTCCATCTATACCCCGACCCCCCCCCTCCCCCCCCCCCCATACTATAATTAGTCCTCAGTCACAGCTGAAGTTATCAGAACTAAGAATGGTGGAGGCACTGTTTCATGCTCTGGGCAAATTAAAGACAAAGATAAATGTTGATTGAATAGCCTTAGTCTGTCACTGTCTGAAAATACAGCATATGAATCCTACTGAGTTATAATTACTATTAACAAAACGCTATAGAAAGAAAGTTCGGGACTTTTCGGGACATCATGCTACTTTCAGTTCAATGAACTGGTTCCTGTGATCTTGGTACACTCCTTTCACATCTACTTTAAGTTGATTCTCTGTGTCTAAGAGCAACTGGGACTCTTTCGCTTAAGCAGTGTATCCGTCTTTGGCTTTTCAGTCACATGTTAGAGGATGCTGTGACAGGGGATGTATGATTTGTGGGTTTTAGCAGCACGACTGCAGTGCATGCACAAGTGAGATGATTGACAGGTTGTATATGCTATCCTTGCTCAACTAGTCCTTATTGGTCTATCACCTTGCAGTTTCAAAGTTAACCTCAAATGTTAACACGCCCTGCATAAAAGTCAGGAGGTGTTTACTAATAACCTGAATTTGCGTCACACGGGTTTGACCTGGGGAATTTGCCGGCATTTGTAGTAATCGCAATGGACGTGATCCTCAGTGATTGTGCAGTGACCATTTTTCTATAGTTTAACTGTGACAACCATTAAACTTACTAATCTTCATCAACCACTATAAATTTTTATTCTGTATTTTACATGACTACAGTATAAAAGCGTTAATTAGTTTTACAGTTATACTGCCATTTTTTTTTTTACACTTTTATACGTCTTAAATGAAATTCCTAAAAAAAAAAAATAAAAAAAAAACGAATTAAATCAATCATTTCATTTCAGTTACTGTTTGGTGTCATCAGGGGCTAGCTATTACCTAGCTATGTGAATGTGACATCATCAATTAGCTGATGTCCTTGAGTACAGTCTAGTTGAAAGATGTATCATTACTCTAGCTTATTATCACTCAAAGCATAGTTTAGGTAGTTTAAGTAGTTACCACCAGCTATATGGATCCCCTACTTAAATTAGCAGGGTACACGGTAGCTAGCTAGCAAAACGTTAGCCAGGTCTTCTCTCAAGTCTGTCAAGTGTATAGTTTTATATCTGGTTTAAATTTGTTCCTCTTATACTTAATATTGCTGATATTAAGCTGTACTGAAGCTAGTAGAGATACAGGTTCTTTGCTACTTTGGATAATCTTGTTTACTTATGATGACAAACTCACTCTTTATCCTGAGCTTTCTTCAACATGCCTTAGTGACTTTTTAGGTTTTCAGGTGTTGAACTACTTCCAGGCTGATAAAATGAGTTCTGCAAAAAATTTAAAAGATTAAAAAAAAAAAAAAGAGCTAATCCACTAGGCAGCAAAATATAGCAATAAACTCAGCTAATGGCATGAAATCCCATTTAAGCCCATTTCCCAATTAAGTCCATTTCAGTTACAGTCTGTAACACCAGAAAACGTAGGAAACTTCAAGGGGGTGAATACATATGCTTACATACTGTAATGTAAAAACATAATTTGGACAGTTTGTTTTGTGCTGCCGTGTGTTCATCAGGTTTGTAGGTGTTATAAATTCAATCCATGCATTTATCTGAATTGAACACATTTAAGAGGAGTTCTTGATGTCTTGCTGGTCACTAAACTGATTATTTTGGTCCGGCCAGAGTGTAATGTCTCCCGTTACCTAAAATGAGTTTGACCCCTCTGGCTTATACAATTTTCATGTCCTCTAAAAGCATCATGAGTTCATGGCCTTGCTTGAGCTTTTAACAGAACTCCTTTAACAAATACATGTGGACCGATATAAAGTTGGCTTCTGTAAGCAGGCTCTGCCGATCAGCAGGTGACTCAGTAGAGTGCTTTTGTGATACACATTTCCGCTTGTTCCTAAACATTCAAACACTTTCAGTTCTGCTCACATATTCCTCATAAACATGATTAAATCAGAGAATCAGGCTATTTCAGATCCTCTGATCTCCGAGAGTATCTTTCACATCATTAGCTAGTTTCATTTTTGTCTGCATTGTGTCCCCATCCCTGAGTTTACTTTCATGCTTAACATAAAAAGGTGTTATGACATAAAACAAAAGTGGAACCCTTGTCGGTACCATGGAGACCATGTTTTCATCAAGAATTTTAAACAGTCATAAAACCACATTTTCTTAATTTTGGTGGATCCCATGGATTTTCCTTTGGTGTCTCATCAATGACCATATAATTGTATTGTATACCACAGCGCTGACGAGTTCTTAATTTGTGATTGGTCAGAAGGTCGGTCTAATACGTTGTCGTTTCTATAGTAACAGCTCGTCCACAGGGATGTTCCACATAATCTAATAATAGCCTGATATTAAAGAAAGTGCTGTTATTTAACCCCTTCAGACCCTGCATCCAATGTTTCTTTTTTTGTTTAAACCAATAAAATTGTATGCTTTTATAATATGAATAACGCCTGGTCACTGATTGGACCCTGATCAACCAATCGCAATGAAGACATGACCCCTAACTTAATCTGACAGAGCTTCAGGCATCACATTAGACAGGCATGGCACGCAACAGTGCACTCCCAGTGCCGATTCCATGCACAGATATAATTGGGGAGGGTTGTGTCAGGAAGGGCATCCGGCGTAAAAACTGTGCCAAATCAAATATGCACCTGGGTTGGCACCTGCCCCCCGCCTTGTGCCCCAAGTTCCCTGGGATAGGCTCCAGGCTCCGCCACACCCCTGTGTAGCATAAGCGGTACAGAGAATGGATGGATGGATGGATATTTTAGAGTATAAAATGACATTCGTTCCGAAAAGTGGACCCTGAGAAGGATCACACATGTTTTTCACCTGGCTAGTTAAGAGCTGGTCTGAGTTGGTCTCAGGATGCCACAAGGGCCAAGATCCCAAAAAAAAAAAAAAAAAGACATCCTAGATCTCCCCCATTTCAAAATGAATGTGGCCCAGTGTCTGGTGAGAGTGCAAAAGCCAGCTACCAGCAAGGACACATAAACACAGCCACAAATGCACACAGACACACACTCACACACTGCAAGGAACAAAAAGAATCAAACAAGTTTTTTGAGACTTCATCTTATCATACAACAACCTTTTCCCCCCCCCCATTCTTATTGAATTGTTCATTGTTACAGTATTCAATTCAATTCAATTTTATTTGTATAACAATGGACATTGTCACAAAGAAGCTTTACAGAAATAAAAAGATTCAAATGAAATAAATTGTAAGTATGTGAATTTATCCCTAATGAGGAAGCAAGAGGCTAAGGTGGCGAGGAAAAACTCCCCGAGATGATATGAGGAAGAAACCTTGAGAGGGAACCCAGAGTGCAATTATAAATAAATCCCTTCTGTAACTGTGAACTATGGACTAATATGTATGTTCTTTTCAAAATCTTTAAGACTAGTTCACATACTGTATACGTTTAAACTCTAGTTCACAAGTATGATTAAAATATGAAGGGTGTCTTGAAATTTTAGGGTTTCTCGAAAGGTTTCTTGAAATCGCTTCAGTCGTGGTGTCCGTTGTAGTGGACAAGGGGGGAAAAAAATCTAATAAAAACATGAGTTGGTACAGATCTTTTTTTTAGACTTGTTTCTATATTGGGGATGAATAACTATCAAGTGGGTAAAAAAATTTTTTTTGCTCAGTGGAAAAAAAAAATCAGGTCTGAAGGGGTTAAGAAATCAAAATGTATCGCTGATGTGGTGAAGACATTGGAGACATTTATATAACATTTATTGAAGGAGTCTCCAGTGTCAATGCTTTGTAACAGAGGTAAAACTGTAAATTTAAGTTTTCCACTAGGGAAGACTTTTTTTTTTTTTAACTGCATTTTGTGGTTTCTCTGTAATATGACAAGCTGTATTTTTGTATTAGTAATTAAACAAGAGAGAGAGAAAAAAAAGAGAAGCTGTAAACGGTTAAAGCGTATGATGTGTGGCTCACAGATAAAATGTATTTAATTGTAATTATTGGCAGGTTGCTATGGTATAAAACACTATGGGATGTGATGTTATTGGGGGGGGGGGGGGGGGTGATTATTTTGCTTTAACAGCACTGCTTCAAAATTTTTTATTTTATGTAGACATGTTTTATGACATTAAACAGGACTGATGATATCATGATATCATTGGGACTGCCGTTGTAACTACTTGTCCATGTTCCTGCAATGTTCCTACAATTATAATAACAATAAGAGTAATAGATGTATGAGAGACTATAATAACTGACTTTATGGAGGAGTAATTTCAATGCCAAGAATCACTGAAGCTCCTGAAAAGTTCTTTAAAATTGTCACAGTTTTATAGATATTCATTGCTTTTATCAAAAGAACCCTTGAAGAACTGTGATGAGCTAAGCTGTTAAAATTGGCCACAAACAGACACATAAGTAATGATTTTCCCAGAGACATATCAGGTCCACGGTGGAGACGTGATGTTATTTGAGCAACATTAGTATTATTTAGTCGCAAAAATATGGTCAAACTTTCTTGTGTTCATCCATTGAAGCTCTCAGTTGAAGAAAACCAAAGTCTTCGAGTCAGCTGGATCCCGTCAGTGTAGACGCTCTAGTGTAGAACAACAACCTCCAGATATGAGTACACTTCCCTCTAGTGGAGATGCATGCGCACTTCTCATGGAGCAATATTTATAAAAAAAATTCAAAACTTAATTTTCAAAATCAACATTTACAATGGCAGCAATAAGATTACTATTTAGTACAATGAAATTCATAACGGAAGTGAAAATACATCAAAACAAAAAGAGGTTTAGTGTTTCCAGTGATAGCATTTTAGTCGAAATGACCATTTAAATGCCAAAGGGGGGAAAAAAAAAAATCATATGCTCATTAGTACATTCATAAAACACATTATATACATAAGAGAGACTGTGGCTTTCTCTAGTCATAGCAGCATTTTTGTTTGGGTTCATCTCAGTCTAAATGCAGGAGAAAAGAGAAGAAAACAGCGCTGGTATTAGACGTGGAACAGCGTGAACAAGTCAACGTTTGAAAACAGTACAAGGCAGAATCACAGCAATTCTGTGTTTTGAGAATGATGTTAAATGATATGGTTAAGGAAACTGGCATGTGTGTGTGTGTGTGTGTGTGTGTGTGTGTGTGTGTGTGTGTGTGTGTGTGTGTGTGTGTTGTCGAAACATAATTGCAGGATCACTTTTAGCCTTCGGTTTAGTCATTTATCAAAGCAGAATGTCGAAATAGCTTTTTTTTTCCTAACTGTCGCATGAGATGATTTATGAAGATCTTGCTGTAAAAATGTTATCATCATTTCAAATGTCCAAATTGTGTTTCTACAGATTCTAAACCTAGAAATATAGAAATAACCCATAAACATTATGCAATACGCGTTTGTTTTTTAAATGTATTCGTTCCCATTTATTATTTGAGTGGTGGCCTGGGGAAAACCCATCAGATCCTACTGTGGCTAGAATTACATGGCAATAATATATTTCGACATCTCTCTTTTTACCAAAAACAACACGGAAATGTTTTATTTCGGTTACTTCATAATGTTGCTTTAGCTTTCTGCCAGCAAATATCATGTTGGCTAAAGAATCAGTTTAACGAACCGCATGGTAAATACAGCCAGTCTTCCTGAAGACGTCTAAAACATTGCTAGCTAAGTGTGATTCCTGTGATTTATGTGCAAATAAGACGCCAATTATACCAAGTCTTAGGGACACACAGAAGAAAATACTTTAGATATAATGAAATGAAACGTTTCTACGTATACAAATGGACTATAAAGACTAGTTAATAGTAAAAATCTCAAACGTGGTCTGTTACTTAAAAATGTTCCCACAATCAAACATTTCTTTGTAACATAATTTTTTTTTTTTTTAAATGGAAAAATTAATGTTTGGAAATCTAACATTTTGAATGATATGCTAAAGCAGTAAAGACAAATCCTTATTTAAAAAAAAAAAAAGAATTAGCATGCCTATGACTTTCGCACAGTGCTGTGTAGTCAAGATTTGAAGAGTTTTCTCAGGCCACCACATGGACCGGATGGACTCTATATCACTATTATTCATTTTCTCACCGACAGATGTGACCTTATGGTGAAAAATGTGACACACACAGGAAGTGATGGCACTTCTGTTACCATCACCCTGGTGTGAAATTCCTGGTAAATGATCATTTTCTCTGCCGTCAACCTAGTTTATTTGCTCGCTCGCAAGAAAAAAAAGTAGGTGACTATGGTTTTAAAAACCTTGTGGTGTATTTTAAGCGAGGCGCCACAAAAGGAAACGGTTTTAGATGTTATCGTCTATATTGGCGTTCAGGTGTTTCCTTAATGCGGTGTACAATTATGCCATGAAAACTCCTTTTTTTTTAAATTTATTAGCAAACATTAGCAAACACAATAAATTAAGAAAAAAAAATATATAGTATATTTATATTGCTGATCACAAGTCAAAGTATTTAAGAGGCAGCTGTAATTCTGATGATCAGAAGGTTGTAAGTTTGAATCTCAAAACCATCAGATACCCAGTGAGAGAGACTCTTTACCATCAGCCACCCAGCTGCATGCTTGCGCCATGTTCTGCCTCACATCTAAGTCACTTTATAGTCTAACAAACTGATATAAATGTAATGTGAATGGATCAATCCGGACACAAAGGACAAAACCAGTCCCAGATCAGCCCTCGTACGTCAACAAGATACAGTAGGTGTGCCAACGGGGTCTGATTCATTTTAAAATCCATTACACCATATCAGTCTCACCTCTTTCCTGTCTCTCCTTTATAAAAAAAAAAAAAAAAAAAAAAAAAGAGGTCCAGAGTCATGCTGAGATTCATTGAAACACTGGAACACTGCAAAATGTGGCCAGTTCAGATAAATTTAAAACACACCCTGATCTGAGAGTTTATTTAGGTTGCTAATCACTTGTGCCATGTTTTCCTCTTCTTTGCTTTTTTAAGTCGATTGTTTTAAGAGCCAAACGTATCAGCAACAATCAGTTCTGATTAAAAAAAAAAAAAAAAAAATCCATATCAGACTCCGCAGACTGCAGCTGGGTGCCGTGACAACCAGTAGCACTTCAATCCAGACATGAGTCCCACTATTACAACAAAATATGCCATAAATGTTCTCACCGTGCTCATGCTTTATTATTCATTGTCTATCATATTCACACCCTAAACAATAATATCTCAAAATGTTCTCTTCAAACAGGAATTTCCCTTTAACCAAAGACAGGTTAAAAAAAAAAAAAAAAAAAAAAAAAACCAGTCATGAGAATGGGAAGACTTCTTGTAAGAGACAGGAAGTGGTAGCACCCCATTTCCTGTGGTGCTACAAAAAAAAAAAAAAAAAAACTTTAAGCCCTGCAAAAACAGAACTTCAAAAGAAAACCTGTCTGCCGTGCAGTTCCTCTGTGCCATGCGCAAAATTTTATGCTGCTCGAATACAGTTCTGAGGGTGTGACACTGTGCTCTTATTCACGTTCAATTTAGACTTCAAAAAGACTTCTTTTTACGTGAGTTTAAAAATTACACATAAAAATGTAAGCCTGACGCAAAATAATCACAAAAGATATTTCAACTAAAATAAATACCAAAAAAAAAAGTCATCCTTGACTATAGGTGATAAGTTGATAAAAAAAAAAAAAAAAAAAAAAGAATCACTCCATCTGAACATTTATGAGCGTTTTGTATTGTTTTATTACCAGACTGGTGCAGTTGAGATAAGTTTCTGTAAATCGTTAGATTATAATGTTTGCATTATTGAAAATCATCATGACGTTGCGCATTTTCCACTGTCAGGATGTTTCACTGGTGCATTTAGTGCTTCAAATTGTAATTGTAGCTGCTAAAGATGGCTCTTTGAAAGTTCTCTTCTTTACACTTTAGCTGTTGGAAAATTGATAAAAAATGAGCAGAACGGTTGAATGGAAATGTATCTTGGTTCGATATGAGCTTTGGTAGATTAGGGTTACGGTTTTCCCCTTACCCACCTCAGTTGCCATGGCGATGAACACCATGTGCTTATGTTTGTTTTGGTTTCTCTCCTGTGATTGGTTTGTTGTCTGATTGTATTCACCTATTCTGTGTCAATCCGTGATTCCTCTGTGTGTCATTGGTCAGGACAAAGTCTTATTATCGTCCTAGTCTAAAGTGCCATATAGTCCTGTTTTTTTTTTTTTTCATATTATCATGGATTTTCCTTTTTAATGTTGCCTGCCTGTGTTTTAAACCCCACTAGGGGCTTGGATTACGATTCATGGATTTACTGAATTTATGCCCTTGCATCCCGTCTCTACTCATCGCAAGTTAGCCATCCAGAAACCACATCAATGTTTGTAGTGTGAATGGGTTCAAATTGGATTCTGTTTCTGCTAGTTTCTTACATTCAAATTCCCAACTGCTGAATCTGAATCTAACTAATAATCAGTGAAAACTGGGTATTAGGTTATACGATGCTCAGAGATTAGAAATGCAATAATATAGATGGTTTAAATATTTGGTTTGGGTTAAATGTAGATATCTACATTCTGTGTACCAGGAGCTACTTCCATAGTTTCTCCCATGAAATATCACCCAGACACCACTGCAGGCCAAAATTATTCTTTTGTCAACAGTATAATTTGAGGCACTGCCATTTTTAGCTCTTCGACATCTAGGAAGTCAAAAGTTTTCCCAAGAATTAAATGTTAAGGCTACACATGGTGTAGAGCCTAAAAACCACAATAAGGACAATGAGAATAAAGGGAATAGACAGTATAATGGTCTCTCTGCCTGCTTCAAGAGCAATGTGTCTAGAAGTTGTAATTGTTCTTGAACTGTAAATTATTGGTATAGCCTACATTCGACAGACAGAACTGGCTCGCTAGATAACTGACCTGTGGACCGTTAATCAGAGGAGACGGTCAGGATGTAAGAAATGATAAGAAAAATAAATAATTGATTCCATGAGGTGAAAGGTTAAGATTTTTGAAGTTCCTGCTCAATAAGTCTCCTCAATAATGTTATCATCCCTTCTTGCAAAACTGTGAAAAGTCAAAAAAATTGGTTCTCAACAGAGATCTTCTAAAACTAGAATTATAGAAGTAAAAAAACAAACAAACAAACCACTATATACATTTTGTATTAATAAAGTTATTAGGGATGAGTCCAGGATCATCATTTTGGCACTGAGAGGTGGAAAAAAAATGGGACGTGTAGGAAGGGTCATCACTCCGAGAACTCCGACATCCTGATGTGAAAGTCTCAGAGGCTTAAAATTTGTCAGTTTATTTACAGAACTGGTCTGTCTTTAAAACCTAGCTGGCTCATATGAAAGAACCTTTCAGCACAAATACAATCTCTGCCTTGTTCCAGGTCAAAAGTCTCACGAGCTGTTACTCGAAAACAAGCCCAAAGGAAGCCTGTGTTTAACTGCGTCATGGCTAACACCTTGGTTACCGGCTGCACGTTGGTTTTCTACATGGGGCACATTTAAAAAAAAACTGACATGCCAAAGCTGAAGGTGTGTCTGACTGTGTTATTCAGAAGAT
Source organism: Pangasius larnaudii (assembly GCA_037576815.1). Lineage (NCBI taxonomy): Eukaryota > Metazoa > Chordata > Actinopteri > Siluriformes > Pangasiidae > Pangasius > Pangasius larnaudii. The sequence continues at coordinate 13,124,470 of CM074941.1, read as the reverse complement.
TCCTCACCACAATTAGAGTGTACAGTATTTATAGCTTATTATATCACAGCACTACTGAATTCTGATTGGTCAGAAGGTGGTGTGTTTTTTTTTGTTTTTTGTTTTTTAATAACAGCAGCTCTGACATCAGTTCCAGCGAATGTGTTTGTTTTAATATGTTATCGTTTCTATAGTAACAGCACATTCACAGAGACTTTATTTCCATGGTGCAGTTTTCTGTACGGATATGGTCGTTTAACATTCATGGAAGGAGTCTCCAGTGTCAGCGCTTTGTAACAGTCAGTACGTTTTCCAGCATGGGAAAGTGTCCAAGACTTTAAACACTTTGCGGTTTTCTTGGTAACGGCAAATGACAAGTTGTGTATTTTTGTCTTAATAACTTTAACAGAGAGAGAAAAAGAAAGACTGGTGATGGGAACTACTGTTTATAGCTGCTGTAACATAAGTAACAACAGGAAATAACTTGTTTCGTAGATGTTCCACATTAAATGTAAGTATAAATGATTATAATCTGTATTATTGCTCAACTGCCGCTCCTTAGTGGTCTGAAATGGTGTGGATTGGCCTGAAGAAATATAGTTTGGGATTTTTATGCAAACTCTTGAGAGAAAATGTCTACTGACCATCTCGGAGTATGTTGTTATCTCCTCTTCATGCACAAACACAGGCATATGAGCAGTACAAGCACTGCAAGCCCGACTGAGATGATGATGATGCTCTTATATCCAGCTGCAACACAAAGGCACAGTGCGAGTCAATAAACCACACAAAGAAATAAAATGCATTCAATGCGTGACAGCACAACAACGCAGAAATAAGGCTATAAACAACATCCCAATGCAATTTCTTGCTTTTTCTCCTCCTGATATATTCTCCTACTGCCAAGTAGAGGGTTCATCAGCTTTTCTGAACTTAAACGCTGCACTGAGACTATTTTTCTTCAGCACTTTTAAGAGGGATAATTACACCTTTACCAGTATAACCACCATGAGGTGTTCTTTTCTTCTTCTAGCCAACTGAGGTTAAACAGCTAACTGGTGTGATGGTGTAATGTTAGAAGGCAGGTCATTATTTTATACTTGTTGACAGCTCAGTGGACACACAGTACACACAATACACACAGGAAGAAGACTTAACCAGCTGCAAAATGATAAAACTATGCAGTGAATTATACCTCATTTCATTTAGTTCACCTTTAATAATATACAGTATATTATCAACCTATCCATCCACCTACTATATGTAAGACATAAAACCTTTAGCAATATAAAGTTGTAGGAACGTAATCACTGAAGGATTGACATGATGTAATTACCATTACCAACGCAAAGTTGATTATTTTCCTGTAATAGCATAACACTGAAGTGTTTATCCCTCTTATACCGCAGTAATCTGCCACTAACAATTTGCATTTATTAAAGAATGACATGTCATACTTTTTATCCATTTATCCACAGACTCCTCTGGACTGAAGACTTTCTGTTACAAAGCACACTGGAGACTCCTTCCATAAATATCCATGCTAAATAGACATCAGTGTAACTACTTTCAGAGCTGCTGTTATAGAAAATTCATCCGCGCCTTCTAACCAGTCAAGTTCAAGAATCGAACAACGCTGTGGTATAAAGATATATAATCAAGCTATGCTCCAGTAATTTACTCAGAAGTAAGCTTCATTTATTATTCCAAGCTAGGGTTAGCATGAATAACCAAGCATCTGTACAAATTCTGAAAAAGATTTCATTTTGACTCACCCTTGTTCAGGGCTACAGAAATGCTCGTCTCCAGGCCCTGATGGAGCGCTGTACATGTCACTTGCTCCTCATCCAGCAATCGGGACTGAAACAGTATGGTGGTGACCACCAGTGCAGTGCCGTCTCCCTGCGGGTAAACCGAGGTCTCGGAGGGTGCCAGCGTGCGGTTATGACCCTCCACATTCCAGACGAGCTCTGTAGGTGGACGAGACACGGCTGTGCAGTTGGCCTGGATTACTCCTTTCTCCGTGGTGGCGTAGCTCACCTCAGGTTTGGGCAGGACTGTGAAAACAACACAATTGGCCATGCGGGTTAGTCTTTAGACTCTTTGAGCTAAAAAAAAAAACATATTTTCAAACTAATTCAATTATTTTGGTGACATTCAGAAGGTTTCTTATCCTATATGTATATAATAGATTGATAGATACCCTCAATACTATTATAAACACAGAAATGAAGTATTATGTCATCATAAACACTGAGTGTTTCTTGCCATGGACAGATTGGCATTTTCCAATTTCTTATCCGAGACAACATTAGACACGCCTTAACACGCAAGTCACATCGATTACAGCCTCTGTCTATAAGGAACAGCCATGATGCATGGTGTTTGGAAATGTAAAACACAGGTTGTGAGAAGACATGAGACAGTGCGAGAGGATGTGATCCAACCCACTGTCTGGAGGCACGATTATCCTCCAGTGACAAAAGCCACACTGTTCGGCCAACATCATCAGAGGAGAGACATAGAGGACCTCTGTTTCCCGGAGAAAAGTGACACAATAATGGCAATAGGCCTCAGTCCAAAACAAACGCCTTTAAATCAGCTTTCACAGTCACACTCTAGTACAGACCCGGATAATAGCTAGTGTTCAAGCCAAACAGGAGTATCTACTGTGTAAATATTCGGTGGTCTGAGCAGGTAAAAAAACAGCTCTGTAATCAAATGACGTGGAGGCACTAATGACACCTCACTGCAATTCCAAGAAGCAGAACTGCAGAACTGACAGAATTACTAATCCTTTCCTCTTCTCTGGAAACTGGAACTTTGCATGTGTCAAGTGTACTTTGTGCTATTGACCAAGAATTGGCTACAATCGCCCCATCACATCCCGTGCAAGAGCATGGATCAAACAATGACCCCAGCATCCTGTCAGATATTGACAAATATTACTCAGATTACTCAAAACCAGAAGTGGCATATACGGTAGTGTATATGGAGATTCACAGGAAATTGTAATGAAAAATCTTTTACATTAAGGTTCATTTTGTTAACAAATTAAATAATACTTGTAATCAACTGTATTATTTTCCCCCATTTTCTCCTGCCTGTCCTCTCCCTTACAAGCTGGGGAGGGTGGAGGCTAACACATACTTCTTACGAGACATGTGACTCTGTGTCACAGGGCAGCATGACACACTCTGAGGAAAGTGCTATCTGCCCTCTTCCACATACATGAGCTCACACATGCCCATGATTGGTTAGTCTCACGGTGACAGGAGAGAGTATGCTATCCCTCCCACCTAGAGAGCACGGCCAGTTTTGCTCCCTTGGATCTCAGTCACAGATGGCTGTGGTATTGTCGGGATTTGAACTCGCGATCTCCTAATTTTCTGAAGCTATTCAATTTTTGATCATTTATGTCAGAGATGGAATCAATATTACTTAATTCAGCTTTTCACGATTTAGTTACCTTTTAAACAAAGATTAATCAGTGTATGTTAAGATATGAAATCATTTGAAAAGTTTCCTTTTCCCTTTTCACATCCTCTGAACTGCTTTCGGACCATTTTGCTAGTAATGCTAATTCTCATACCTCCAAATTGAACTATTCTGACTTCGCCAGATTGCTTGGTCAATCTTTAACCCATTCTTCTTGACATATATTTTATAACCCTGATGTCCTACATGACATCGCCTTGTTGCTGTATACACTCACATTTCTTTACTAACATCTTGGATTCTAAAATGGAGGACTTCTACAGTGATTATACGGAACGTTAATGTAAAATATTATCATATCCTATACTCCTATCACTCCTATATTTAGGAGGAGAATATTTCCTTTTTCTCAAGGTGTACATGTTTGGGTTCAAATGCAGGTATAAATGCATGTAAAATACATGTTTCGGTTAAAATGTGTAAATCCAAAGCAAAAACAAAACCGCATCGAAATAGATGTTGGGAAAGAACAGAATCCCAGCGCCAACAAATTTAGTAAGGGAGGCCTTGCCAAGCTAAATAAGGAGTGTAAAAAGACTTTTGACCAGTAGTTCACCCACTGCTTTATCTCTTTTTATTGTCTAGAAATGATGGCGTAGTTATATAATGACTTCCTTTTCCTGAGTGCTGCAGTGGAGAGAGAAAGTCACATAGACGCACCGTCTCTTTTTCCAACACACACACACGTATATAAACACACCCACGCACACATATTCACACAGATTTGTAAAGCATGTCTTGACAAACAAGCATTCTTTCATTTTAGACAACAAAAGAAATGCCATGAACTTTCTTTGACCTGACAGACCGACCAATCTGGATGCACTGTTGTAAAAAATAAATAAATAAATAAATAAATAAATAAAATAAATAACTAAAATCACTTCTCTAAAGTTTGATGCTAGAGATTGAAAAATGAAATCCACTGACCTTTCACATAATCATGTGCATTTTAAATTTGATTTTACCACTGTTATATTCATAAGTAAATAAATAACATGCTATTGTTGAACAAAAATTGTGTTTTGTTTTTCTGAGGAGATGTTTATTTAACAGTTTTGGAAGGAGTCTCCAGTGTTAGCGCTTTGTATCAGTCTGAGCTATAGCTGTAACTTGAATTTTTTTGGCATGGACAACTCGTCAGGACAGAAGTTTCTCTTTCCTTTCTGGATATTTTGTATTATTAAATAAAGAGAGAGGGAAAAAGAACAAAGGCTGGTGAGGGAATGAGTGTTTATAGCTGATATAAATGATAACTAACCTTCCACTATGTTAAATGTAACTATAACATTTAAAAGTGCAATGTGCCACATCACGCCACCATATTATTAATCCTTACATACAGTACTTATCATTATTATCATCATCCTCATCATCCTCTTTGTGTCAAAGCTTTAGACGTACCATAGACAGCCAGACATGCCGTGACACTCCTCAAGCCCCCTGGGTACGTGTGGAAATCGCAGGTGTAACATCCCTCGTCCTCCATGTGGACGGGGTCTATGGTTAACTGGCTGTATCCCAACGTGTGGCTCAGCTTCACCCGTTCCTGGAATGGCAGCTCCACGCTCAGGTTGCCGATCTTGGTGTAGGAGGCCACGGTGGCCGTGTCGCCCTGCTCCGCCGTTTTCCTCCACAGGACCTGACGGACCCTGTTGGCGAGTGCGTAGGTGCACGAGAGCGTCACATGCTTCCCATGCACTGCTGTCTTGTTGCCTACTGACTCCGCTTTTGCTGAGAGGAACAGGAGGAACTGTTTAATATTGAGTTGAACTGATAGATTGTTTCTACACCCGTTTTCTCGCAGGTTCATTGGATTCTTAATGGCTCTAGCTTTCCAAATAGGTTTTACCTGGAACCTTTAAGTGTTCCCTCAAGGGGCCAAAACAAAAAGTACTTTAGTGTGCTAGATTAAACCTTTAGTCTCAGGAAAACATGAGAAATGTATATTCATCGGACAGTTTTACATGAAGGCCAGGGCCTGATGAGGGTTTTAACCACTGCACTTTGATGGTTACTGGCTTGAAACCATCTGTCTGCTTGTTTTCGTTGTTCCCACTTCTACCATTGGTGACTCATCCATTTTGACCATGCATTCACATAATGGAAATATGCTGGCCTTTTTCACTTTTTAAACTAATCTGCTATTTTCTGTTTTCCTCTCTGGATAATTGTTCGTGGATTAAACAGGAAGTACAAGATCATAGGACAGGAAGTTAAGTTCATCTTCAAGAGAAGAGCACCAAATCCTTTCCAATTCCTGTTGTGGCCATCACAGGGCACCTCAAAGGGACAATTAAAGCTCCTGCCATGTGTTTTCAGGAAAACTTGAAGTGCCACTATTTAGTGTAATGTGCGTGTTTGTTCTATTTCACCAGTCATATGCTCTAGGGTTCTTCAGATTGTTCCTAAAAGTCTTTATGTATAATTTTTCAACAGAGTGTTTTCTCATCCAAGAAGCTTCAAAGTAGAACCTATTTAAAAGGCTAAGAAACCTTAAAGGTGCAAAGAACTCCTGAAGTCAATCATCTGACACTAATGTAAACAACATTAAAGTTGATTTAGCCTGGCTAGCACATCTTGTTTTCCAAATACCCTACATATTATGTTGTGTTACTCTAGATCATATTATGTTAGAGGCCTTTGCTCATATTTATTAATCACGTCAGGTGTCATACAGCTGAATAATCAAGATTAGCATCATCTCACCGTTTAAAAAGAGGCAAGTCTTCCCCCTCTGCTGTCCAGATGGGTACACGTCGAACACACATGTGTAGCAGCCTTCATCCCCTGGCTTGGTCCTCTCAATGGCAATAGCACTTGTGTGCATTTGCTGGTCGATGAGCTCCACACCTTCTCGCCTGGTGAGGCTGCCAGGCTTCTCGGGCTGGTAATGGAGGACACTTTTGTTGTGAAAATCCAGCCAGCGAACCTGTTTGAGGACTTCACCAACTTCTATGGTCACGTTACAGCTTAGAGTAACAGGTCGGCCCAGCATCGTCTGCAGCTGAGCCGGGGCAGACACTCTAGCTAGGATGCGGCAATAAAAAACATCAGCCAGTCAGGTTTATGCATGTATAATGAAGAGCGAGAGAGAATGTATCCACTGGTGTGTTCTACCAAAACTCATGCCTCTACTTATTACAGCTATACTAATGATGTTAAAGTAGAATTTTTTAATAGCATATAGTCATATAATTGAGTAAAAATATCTATAAATATATAAAATGAATAGCATATGCAGTGAATGATATTTTGTGCTTAAAAACAAAATGCTGTGTAAATTATATAAACACAAAAAAAATAATTTAAATATTCATTTTATTTTTATTATTTTATTTTTTAAATAATAAAACTGGTAATTAGGTTTTAAATTAATTTTACTACAAAAATTTCTATCTATTCTCTTATAGGGTGCCAATAATTCGGGAGTTGACCATAATAAGCAGTGTAATAGCACTAGTAGGTACAGGACATAAAAATATACCAGAAACATAAACCTTGATATCAATTTTAGCAAATAATAAATATGGTCAAATCTGTACTAATTAAATGTAGTCCAAAACTAGACATTTAAATTTAATGACATTGTCTTTAAATGACAGTCTATAACATATTACACTAATAAAATAGTTTTTTTTTTTTTACCTTGGCATTACAACTGAATGAACCTAATTTTAAGATTGCAAATTTGTAAGAATTCATGGAAGCCAACTTGGAGGAAAAGTTATGAAAGGTTAAAAATTACAGCAAGCGCAAGTTTAACATTAGCAAGTTTTATAACAAATTCATTTGTATGAAATTCAACATAAGGATTTTTCTAAATTTTTGTGAGGTTGAACTGGTGGATCTAAAGAAACAAAATACCTCAGTTGCTGCCTGGAAGATTTTTATTTAATCCAAAAAATGAAGAATGAAAGCTTCAGCTTGTATATCATGATTAGGGATAACGTACAGTTGGGTGATTATGTCTGTAGGGCCGTACCTTGCAGTGTAGGGAGCAGTACCACGGCCAGCCACAGGCACGCAGAGACACACCTACACATCTTAGCCTGGAAAAAAAAAAAACATTAAAAAAATTTTCAGAAGTTTTAACACACCTTTGCTTGTTTTAAAGCTGTACTGACAGCAGTGTGTCAGACAACACAGGTAGGCACTTGCACCCCCACCTCGAAAATTACTATGGATTACTGCTGATGTTGACTCAACCAAGACAGCATAATCAGCAGACACATGAAGAAATTATGTAAACATCGTAGACCTTCATGGATTATCTGAAAGACACTTACCATGCACTGAAACTAAGCTTTATTTTTCCTTTTTAAATTGATCACGCAGTGTCAGTTGTCTTCCTCACATTGATCATCTTAGTCAATGGCCATCGTTTACTGGTAGCCATTCATCTTTGGGAAGTAAACAACAAAATCTTCAGAACAAAATATTTAACTCAAGTAGTTAACTCAAATATCCTTGTTCAGTCGAGTTTATTCTTTTTTTTTAATAGGACCAAATACTACACAAATATATCAATACATTCAAGTTAGGAAAGTTGAAAGTTGAACACATAACCAACATAATCTGTGATTCAAAAGCAAAATAATGAGGGACAAAGCACAACAACAAATTCTTTAATGATTAATGGGATATAAGGGCCAGATGTTTGAATTTTAGAAACGACTAAGGCTTATTTGTGATCATCAGGGTGTGGTGTTTTGCTCCACAGGGATCACCAGTCCACGTTTAATTACTCATCACTGTGGTGAGTATGCCATTCTTCACCCATAATGAACATGTGTAGCCCTAAGGAATGTGGTTTTCCGTTTCCACTAAACTAATTCTGGTAGCACTTTAACAATCAACAAACAAACAGGTTTCCTGGTTAAGAAATAGCAAAATAATGAAACCAATTAGTCAGTAAATGTAGCATCAACAAATCAGAAATTAAAGTTAAAAAATATGTACCTATAAATAATGTCACCTTTCCAGTAGTTACAAATAATTAGTAACTGTAGCAGTAATCATCCTTAATAATTAATAATTTAGGGATAAAAAGGTGAGCTCTTACTGTGATATTTCTGTTTAATCAAGATATCGCACTAATTCTTTTAAATGCCTATTAGCATGTATGTAACATTATGGTTATAAGCCAAAAAAAATTAATTCAGTAAAAGTAATAATTATCCCATTTCTGCTTTGCTTTGTAGCTGTAATTTTTAAATGGTCAGGTAAATTATTACAGCATGGCATTGGAACTTTAAAACACTGAAATTATTTAGTAAGATCTAAGAAGTCATTGTTGTTTTTAGCATTTTTAGTATATGCCCCTCACTTTCATACAATGTCTTATATTTAAGATTATATTAATATTGGGACCGTACGGAAGCTAAGCTCTGGTCAGCAAATGAAAATGATTTCACATATTTACTTCACTGACAAATGGAAACTGAAGAATACATGTAAAAACCTGTTATAGATAATATAAGATGTTGGATGGTGAATTAAATGAGGTCCATCCAAATACTTTTTTAGGTCAGTAATGCAAGATTGAGCTGATTTGAGCTGTACTGTAAACATGATATCCTCCAGGTGAGTTCAAGAACAGTTTTTTCCAGTTTCCAAAGAAGCGCCTGCTGATTCTGTGTGTTTGAAGCGTAGTTTCGGGAAACAACCTGCACCCTGCCGAGGTTGTTACCTTTCTGCTACTGTTAGCATCGTCTGGAAAACATAAAACATCTGATTCCCTGCTTTCATGTCTAGACTAGCACAGCAGCAGGACATCAGCACTAAGAGAATACAGATTACGTTTTTCAGTAAAAAAAAAAAAAAAAAAAAAAAAATATATATATATA
>CM074941.1:13074048-13086828 GCA_037576815.1 Pangasius larnaudii | reverse complement strand
AGTACTCAGTACTCAGCCCAGAGGGACACCACCATATAAATTATTCAGTACTGTACTGGTAATGGTTCTGTAGGTCATAACATGATAACATGATATAACATGATGATAGCTTAAACAGGTCCTCATAGAGACTCAATACAATTCACAGGAAACCATCAGAGGGCTGATGTGAAAGCTCACTGATATCCTTTGATAACTTAAAACATTAGTTTACTGAAGCAAGAAATATGGCAACAGGAAATTGAAGGGATTCAGAAATGATGGTACGGTTCGTACGGGAATCACAAGCACACTCCCAGAATGAAGAGGTAAATTTTCTTTAAATCCATTGACTTGTTAAACGTCACATTCTCTGTAACAGGACCCGGTAAAATAATACTGGCTGCTGACACAAACCAGTAAAAACGCACTGATTATGGTCCAGGATTGGAGCGCCAAGGAGTCTTAGGATTATATCAGTATGGTATCAGCTTCAGGTATTAAAAAGACACCAAAAATGGGATTAATGAGAAAGCGGTAGACCTCAGGTTCCCATCTCTTGTCCTGAAAAACCCCCTGTCCTTCACATTTGAGTGTTTTCCCTACTCTAACCCACCTCGCTCGATTAATCAGCTCATTCTCAGCCCTGAATCAGGCGTGTTAAAGCACGGAAGACACTCAGACGTAGAGGACAGCGTGGGCTACAGACTACTGCGGTTCTACCGGTGGTTATTTTGTCTCACCTTTCGGGTGAACTGTCTTGCTTTTGGTATCCTGGAGGCAGAGCTGGACCGAAGAAGCCATCATCCTCATCCACTGCATCACCATCACCATCATCATCATCATCATCACGCCTCCCAGCTGCTTCTCTCTTCCTGCATTTCAGACATCACTGGCTTATTAGTCACTCAGGACAGGACAAGGACTAAATATAATGAGTAAAAGGCTTATACTTAGAAGGGAGACTGTCCCCTGATCCTGAGTATTTGGCTCTCTTGAACACCACCTGTTCCTGATCACTGGATGAACTGGAGGACTCTGTGCGTTTATAAAGCGGGGGCAGAGCTGGACCTATGACTGCAAAGGATAATATTAATAATATTAGAACACACAAAAGAATAAACTGCATTAAAATTACATGCAAATCACGCAAGGTTAGGAGGATTCCTGGTTTAAGCCGTACATTAACTTGTTGCACAGATAAGTAGCATATGAGCTAAATAATTAGCATTATTTAACCCTACTCGTGTTGTCTTCATCTGATTCATCACTTCTGCTCGCTCGTAACCCCGGTGGCAAAGCAGGTCCGATTATATTATCACTCGACATGGCTACAAATTCATTAAATATAATAATAATAATAAGCTAGGAATTTATTACTAGCGCACATGAAAATACAAACTTCCGGTTTCAGAATAAAAGTCCGGAAGTAGAATTTCACTTCCTTCCATCGGTGAACGGTAGAGGGCGCTCAAACCATTTTTAAAAAAAAACGTCAACTTGAACCAATCTGCATTTTCGCAATGAATAGCAAATAGTTCGCGTTATGTTGGTTTGGAATGAAACCTTAATAAATGCATATGTTGATTCAATATTTGCTTAATATATTTATTTTTTTCGCAGTTGAATTATATGCGTAAGATAACTTTGTATGAGCTATGATCATACGGTGGTTAGTGAGATTTTATTTATTTATTTAATGTATTAATTATATTTTGTTTTTGTTTGTTTGTTTGCACGAAAAGTATACAGTTTAGCTTTTGCTTTGTTTACACTCCAGTCCTATAGGCGGCGATATCCGTTGGATGGCAACCCCTTCAATTTAAAGAAGAAGAAGGCGGTGACGTCAGCGGGTGCCGATTTCCGGTTTGCTTTGTTTACTGTTGTCTCTAAGCGGCGGGACGCTTGAACAGAGTAGAGTTTTGTAGGTGGGTTTAATTTGAATTAAGAATTACCTTGTTTTTTTTTTTTTCTTAAGAAGACAGATGGCGTGCCGGGAAAAGTTCTATATAACCTGTCTGTGTAGTGCTTTAATGGCAGTGTCAACAGGCTGCTAGGTTAGTTAGCATTACTGCAGTTATTGAAGACTTTGCTCGCGTCAGTTTTGACCGGAAGTGAAGTGACGTTAAGCGCGAGAGTAAAATCAGCTTTAATTTCCGGCATATTCTGATAAATGTTGCACTGCTGCTCTAACAGCCAAGGGCTTACATATGAGCAAAATACAACACTGTTTATACAGTAAAGTCTAATTGTATTCTCTCTCTCTCTCTCTCTCTCTCTCTCTCTCTCTCTCTCTCTCTCTTCCCCCCTCTCTCTGTCTCCCTCCCTTTCTCTCTGTTTCTCTCTCAATCTCTGTTTGTCTCTATCTTGCTCTCTCTCTCTCTCTCTCTCTCTCTCTCTCTCTCTCTCTCTCTCTGTCTGTCTGTCTGTCTACCTATTTCTCTCTCTGACCCTGTCTTCTCTCTCTCTCTCTCTCTGTCTGTCTACCTATTTCTCTCTCTGACCCTGTCTTCTCTCTCTCTCTCTCTCTCTCTCTCTCTGAGTCTGTCTGTCTCTATTTCTTTCCCAATCTCTTTGTCTCGTTCTCTGTTTCTTTCTCTGTCTCTCTCTGTCTCTCTCTCTCTGTCTACCAGTTTCTCTGACCCTGTCTTTTTTCTGTCTGTCTGTCTCTCTCTCTTACACTCTGATTCTCTCTCTCTCTCTCTCTCTCTCTCTCTCTCTCTTGACCTCTTTCTCTCAATCACTCTCTGCCTCTGTCTGTTTTTCTCTTTCTTTCTTTCTGGCTCTGGCCCTCTGTCTGTGTCTGTCTCTTTCTCTGTCTGTTTTTCTCTCTTTCTTTCTCTCTCACTGCTTCTCTCTTTCTCACTTTTTTTTTATTTGGTTTTTCTCTTTGTCTTTTCGTCTGTCTCTCTCTTTTCTTCAGAGAGACACCGATGTACTAGTTTATAGAGGATATACCTTTATGCCCTTGACTTCGCTAACTGACTGTAAAGATTTGCTTTATTTTGTCTCTCACGTAAGTCTCCTGCTTAATATATGGCGTTCACATCGCTCCTGCTTACCTTTTCTATTTACACGTTTACTTCTCCAGTCTTCTACAAAGTAAACACCCATGTGCCTTGCTTTGTTTGCATTTCTGCAGTGTAAACGACTAACGTTCTTTTCCTCAACGTCCCGCGTCACTTCTCCGTGGAACGACGGTGTGCGTCGGTTTGACTGTTTACCTACGAATCTCACTTGTTCATTCATGTACTTCGTCCTCCGTGTTTAAGGCCAGCTGGAACATGCCCCCTAAAAAGCAGAAGGAGAGTCAGCGGGCGAACATCTCCAGCTCAATGGAGTCGGAGGAGATCAGTCTGGAGACCACGGTGCCTACAGAGGACATCTCATCCTCGGACGAGAAAAGCAGCACTCACAAAGTCACCAAGCAGGTGCTGGAGAGGAAGGAGCTTCTGCACAACATCCAGCTCCTGAAGATCGAGCTGTCGCAGAAGAACCTCATCATCGACAACCTCAAAGTGGAACACCTGACCAAAGTGAGAAATCACAAGGATGCTGTGAGGTTATTTTGATTTAGGTGGGATTGGACTGATGTGTGTGTGTGTGTGTGTGTGTGTGTGTGTGTGTGTGTGTGTGTGTGTGTGTGTGATGTAGATGGAGGAGCTGGAGGAACAGCTGAATGATGCGCTGCATCAGAAGCAGATCTTCGCCCTTCGCCTGGACAGCCAGCTCAAAGTGCAGCAGGATGAGAACAGGTTAGTAGTTAGTACTGATACACACACACACACACACACACACACACACACCTCTCTTCCTGCACTGGCCACGTTTCAATATTTAAACCCAGTAGCTTCTGCACATGCTTTAGAATTAAATGCAGATTGGAATAAACTCTCACTTGTACATACGCGTTTAAAACACTGTTTTGCTCTACAACTTGTGTCTTTGTTGTTTTATTTTGACGCCACCTCCACTTTACTGATTTTCTTCTGCTCTCACAGACATTTTACTGTCATACATAGATTCCAGTGTGGACTTGTATTTGTTATGGTCAATAAAGGGTTTGCTTTGCACACACAGAATGATGGACACAGAGAGACAGACGGATGAACGTAGTCAGAGGTAAACAGACAGGCAGACTGATGTAAAAAGAAAAAAACTGAGAGAATGGATACAGATAGACAGACAGGAGGACAGATTCAGATAGACAGAAGCAACCAGACAGACAGATGGGTGGACACAGAGAAACAGGCAGATGGAGACAGACAGACAGAGGGATGCAGATGGACACAGACAGGTGGATGGACAGAGACAGATATGTTCGCTATTAATTTTCTTTTTACACAAAGTTCGAGTCCCCGTGCAAACCCTGTTTCATCATCTCGTACTCTACTTAGGGTGCCTAGATAGTCAGCTGCACTGTTTAGAGCAAGTAACACCTCTGTTTCATTCTTATGATTGATTCATGCACATCTAAAGAGCATGAAGAAGAGCATTCAAGCTTTTAAGTTAAATGAAATCTTTTTTTTTTTTTTTTACACTTTCTAGTCTGGTATTGGAATTCAGTGGCCATTTCGAAACGTCTGTCTCTCGTAGAGACCACTTTATAGAGATGATAACTGATTGTATCTGCTGGTGGTCACATGTTTGTCGAGCGATGAGCAGACTCAGTAGTCAGCACTGACACTGACACTGACATGGAGTCTCTCGTGTTGGTCACAGGAAGCAGCAAGCGCTGATGAAACAGGAGATGGACGCCATTTTGGTGCGGCAGAAGCAGCTGGAGGGCACCAACCGGCAGCTGTGCGAGCGGGCCGGCGACATCCGGCGCAGCCTGAGAGACGTCGAGCTGAGCGAGGAGAAGTATCTGGAACTGCGAGATCTTCCTGAAGACAAGCTCTCCATCCCCGAATATGTGGCGGTGAGCACGCCAGGTCATCCGTATACACGTTGCTCATAAGTGTGTGTGTGTGTGTGTGTGTGTGTGTGTGTGTGTGTGTGTGTGTGTCAGAATGATTACAGCTTTAATCACTGTGGTTTCAGGTGCGCTTCTACGAGGTGGTTACGCCGTTAAGAGCTCTAGTGACTGAGCTACAGGTGAAGAAGAGCGACCTGATGGACGACCTGGACAGCCATCGCAAGCAAATCAAATCCCTCATGGAGGTGCTGACGTCCTTATCGTTCCCTTCCAACATCAGACTTCAGAGTCATGCCAGTCTTCATTTAATCTGCATTAATGATCACAATAAATTGAATCTAGAGAGCAAGCTAGGCTGGCTAGTTCGCTGGTACCAGTTAGCACTGGTAAGCGCCATGTGCCATGTGTAAGTGCCTTATTCTGCAATCATGGAGATATTCAGAAAATAACACACCTGTCACCTTGATCCTAATATGAATGTGAGTCAAAAGGTAGCAGTAGAAGGAGTTACTGAGAGCAGTGGACCAGTAGAACATTGTCAGATTCGCAACTCCAACATTAATGTACTGTTCACTAATTTTTAAACTTTTAAGGTTATTATTTGACACACCCTCTAATGTAAGATATGTAGTTTGGTGTTTTTCAGCACTCTGGGATTTAAAGTGATTTATCCGCTGATCGGTTTTTACCTTGCGTCAACCCTAGAGCTACGAGGACGAGAGAAGAGCGCGCTCTGAGCTGGAGATCCGCTGCCAAAGGCTCACGCTGGACCTGGCCGACACCAAGCAGCTCATCCAGGAGGGAGACTACAAACGTCAGAACTATGACAAAGTGAAGCGGTGAGCACAAGTAAACGTGGCAGTGTATTTGCAGAAATGAAAAATGGATCAGCACAAGGTGGTAGCATTGAAACTTTTTTTTTTTTTTTTTTTTTTAATAAATCACAAAACGTATAAGTCTTTAAACTGAACAGTGAAGCTGGTAAAGCTGCCAAACACTGTTTTTTCTTCTTTATGTGTATAATATCCAGAATGTTATGCGTTTCTTCTTCTTCGTTGGATGGTTGGAATCAAAGCTGACTGGAGAAGCAGATTGAGAGACTCTTTCTCTTTCTTGACTCTTTCTTTTCTCTTTTCCCTCATTTAAAAACAAAGACAGAGACAAACACACAAAGTGTAGGAAAAAAAGTAATACGCAGGAAACGGCATAAGTGCACTAAAAGATTAATGTCTCTGAATCTTTTTTTTTTTTTTAATTCCTCAAAATGGCTTTAATTAGAGAAATATTGCATGTTGTTTACATGACAACTTGAGTAATCTTTTAACGAAATCGGATTATTAGTGTGCGTGTAAACACTAAGTACACAAGTAATTAATAATCTGATTGGCTCAGAGAGAGAGACGGCTACGAGACAGAGGTCCGGGAGCTGAGGAAGAAGCAGGAGATGATGGACCTGACGCAAACCGCCCTGACCAAGGAGAGGAACGATCTCAGTAAAGAGGTAATAAACAGACCTGAACAGAACATAGCAGGTCCTGAGAACGTTCTTCATGTTTACTTAATCCTATCTTGCCTCTTGCGTCATGCAGGTGGCCTCACTACAGCAGTCTGTGACTCTGCTTCAGAAGGATAAGGACTACCTGAACAGGCAGAACATGGAGCTGAACGTGCGCTGTGCCCATGAGGAGGATCGTCTGGAGAGGCTGCAGGCGCAGCTGGAGGACTGCAAGAAGGCCAGGGAGGAGGCTTACGACAAATACGTTGCTTCTAGGTCTGTGTTATGCAGAAAGTGTCTGAAAAGTCCTAACAAATACGTTTACGTTATTAGTCTTATGTCATATTAGATAGATTTTTTTTTATATCAATGCATTTCTAACATTAGACAAGTACTTAGTTAATATACAGCTACACTTAGAAATATCGACGGAAAAATTCCAGCTGAAAACCATCAAAAGTGGCACCTTTGGTTTTCATCCGAAAGAGAAAAAAGGCCAAGAATTTGGACCAGATGAATTAGGCTTACAACGAAGTGTCCGATCTAACGCGTTACAATTAATTTTAATGAGGATTAGACGCGTTCAAAAATTTGGGCTGCGTGGAAACATTAAATGATTCGAGTTGGTGGAATTTTAACCTACATTTTGAACCTAACAGTAGCTTTGTCTAACATTTTTATCTCTGTTTTTTTTTTTCCTGTAATTGTTGCTCACAAAAAAAAGAAAGAAAGAAAGAAACAGTGCAGCCACAAATGGCCATCAGGAAGGTTTTTTTTTTTTTTCCTTTTTTTTCTTTCCAGGATTCAAACCAGGCAGTTTCACTCTAGCCACCGCTTTTGAATCAGTCGCTCTAAAAAGACACTTTCTCAGGTGCGCTTACACTTTTGGATCAACCCACTGTGATGTATTTGCGTGTAAAGCCACAATCTGCCTTTCCACCAGGGATCACTATAAGAGCGAGTACGAGAACAGACTGAGGGACGAGCTGGAGCACATCCGACTGAAGACCAGCCAGGAGATCGAGAGCCTGCAGCGCACGTCTAAAGAGCTGTACGAGAGAGAGAACAGGTGAGCTTCTGTCCAAACACAACCTCCCGGTGTCCAGACTCCAACGAGCACCGCAGCACGTGTTGAGATCATAGTCACACTCCATATCACGTGCGCTTTTTTTTTTTTTTTCTTTTCTTTTCTCCCCCCCCCCTCTGACTCTTGACCCGTGGCTCCAAAGCCGCACGTTTTGTTTATTTTCAGTCCGACTGCACGTTTTTTGCGCTTACTGTGCTCGCACGCACCTTGACTCAGGTCTTAATAAATACAGCTTGTTGTATCAGGTGTTTAAAGCTTCTGGAAAAAAGGGTGTTGTTTTCTGTTCTCCCTTAGCATGTGGAGCTAGAAGGCACTGTTCTGCTTCTGTGACAGGAGCACAAATCAAACCAACACCCCAACACACTCCACGTGCAGTTCTCTACACGGCCACTAGGGGCGCTGCAGTTTTAATGGCGAACTCACTGAGCTAAATGGCAGTGTATTGTGATCATACCGTCGTTTACTGTCTGCAACAAACAACCCTTTAACGCGGTAAAGTTCTGCACTGGTGACGCTTAACCCTTAAGTGCTCGGGTTAGCGAAAGAGAACAAAAATATATGATTTATTTAGTAATAAAATGCGAAGTTCTTTCCCCCCCCGATATATTAGTTTACCCACAATGCCGCTTGACTGCCTACTGGTAGGGGCGCTATTGGGATTTGGTCCTCTCTTCATCTCAAGCTAAAGAGAGCCGATGCAGCAGCGCTTTAGTCTTTTATTCTGTCCAGCTCTGTCACCTCCTTATCTGAACACTCCGCCCAAACAGATCAGCTTCCAAGGCTCCGGCTCTCACGTGAACGCCGCCGTCCGTGCCGTCTCTGCTTCTCATAGCCGCAGCGTTTGCACAAATGTCCTCTCTAACTGTACGTTAGAATTTTTGAATGAATATGACGTTAAATGTTGCTGGAAAAACGGTGAGAGAGAAAGGAAGCTCCTGTTCTGAAAAAAAAAAAAGGGAAAAAAAAAAAACGTAACGACTGCTGCGCCACACACTAACCGCGCTAGTAATAACAGTGTCCTTCCGTCGGGAACAACAAAAATACAGCACCAGCCAAGAAATTAGCACCAGAATCTCTAATTCAGGGCTTCAGTGTAGCGAGTGTAGACAAACTGGAACGGTGTGACATTTAAAAAAAAAAAAAAAAAAACCCGAGATGCACTTTTCTGAGTAATCTGAGTAGTGAAGTGTCACCATGCTAATGGTTTGATTTCCTTCTTTTTATGGCTGTAAGGATCAGATTAAAATCTCTAAATACATTTCATAACGTGGCTCCACTGGTTGTGCTGACGCGCAGCGAAACTACATTTGAATCTCGTAAAATGCAAAACAGGAAAAAAAAAAAATACATTTTTTTTGATTAGAATCTTTTTGGCACATCATCCTTCCCTAGGAATTAGTCATGATTGTCAGGTGACGTGACTAAGATGATTGTGTATGCGGAAACCGGGACAGCTCAAAGGAAGACTATTGCTCCCACTATTAAGATTTTAAGATATTATTTTTCAAATCAGTGGAAAGGGCTGATTTGTTGAAAGTCACGAGTTCGGTATATATTTAAAATTCTTCATCCATCCATCCATCCATCCATCCATGCTTATATAAATAAGTAAGCGAGGAATTCATTTTTTTTTTTTAAATAAAATTTAAATCAGAGTTCCCCCTTTCCATGTGATGATACGTTTTTGATCTGACGTTGTGCCTGCCTTTTTTTTTTTTTTTTTCCTTCTTCTTCTTCCACAGAAACCTCCGTGAGACACGGGATAACGCCGTCCTGGAGAAAGAGCGAGCCGCCGGGGCCGAGAGAGATGCTCAGGCCAAACACGATCAGCTCCTAGAGCAGTGAGTGTCCATGCCTGCGCTCTTTCTCCTCTCGAACTGTTACTGTCACAAACTCCGACCTGAGCGCAAGCGACTGGTTTTTATTTTTTTTTTCTCAGGAAACGCGAGGCATATTTTAATGCCGGATGGTATTTTAGCTTCAGGTGTTCTATAGAAAAGTGAATCAGTTCTTTTTCTTTTTTTAAAAAAAAAAAAAAAAAAACCTTTCTGTGTTTTCTCAGGGTTTAGCGTGAACGCGTTACCAGTGTTGACATGATAATTCTATTCGTGTTGTTGTTTTATTAGCACATAGTTGATTCAGCTGCTCCGTTTTAAGCCCTCGCGCCTACAATGCACAGCATAATCCTAGTGTTGATCTAATAACATTCCTTTTGCTACCATGTCTCAGGCGACACATCTCGAAAGCTGCCTGATTTGCTTTATTCGTCCTAAACTCATGCAAGCCTTTTTTTTTTTTTCTTTTTTTCCAGAAATGTGGAATGATATGTCTGTGAAAATACTACTGATAATATTCGTGCATTTTCGTTTCTGTTTGGTGCCGTATGAGAGTATCTAGTTCACGTGCTGTTTGTATGGATTTGGATCGATTCGTGAGTCATTGTTCTGTGTCTGTACTTGATGGAGTTTTGGGGGAAGGAGGGAGGATGTTAAATTACTCGGCTCATATAGGTCTGGTGACTTCTCAGGCCAGTTCAACAAGCTTTAAGGGTTAATCAGATAGAAACCAAACTGCCCAGTCAGTACAGTGCTGCGTAGGTGTTGCCTGGGATGAATTTCATGCAGTTGAAGCTCTTCGGTAGACACCCAGAGCTGTTTATTTAATAACGTTCCAAAAAAAAAAACACACAAAAAACAAACGTATTGAAAAAGATTTCTGCGGCGGTCTGGGAAAACCCATCTGATGCCACCGTGGCTGAAATCCTGCAAAGATCAAGTTAAATAAGGAGTCTTAAAAGACCTCTTAAACCTTGCTAGCCAAGTGTGATTTCTTTTCACTTGTCGCAATCCGATCATGTGTCCTAGCGAAACAGACATAAGCGTAATCAGTTCGGATTGTAATCAGAAACCCGGCTGTCAAAATGTCTGCAACTTATTATTATTATTATTTTTTAATCTGCCTTTAAACTTCTGCCTTTTAAACTGCCTGTAAGGTTCTATAACTTTTACACGTTGCTCGTACAGGAAAGTGAATGCTTTGCCAAGCTGCCACACGCGTAATGTATAAATCATGCGCACAGAGCCGTACAAGCCAATCATGTTCACTGCTTGAAGAGAAAGTCTTGACAGAGCCACACTTTCCCCGACGCTGATGTGAAAACAGCCACATCTGTCACTCAGCCCCATCTCAACACACGTGACCATGTTTCTGTGGAAATATCCAAGGCCTAATATGTAAATCTACAGGGTGGCAGGTTTCGCAAGTAAGACTGTCACAGCATATAAATATGTAAATTATAGATCGAAGACGTTTCGGCTGGACATAAATCACATTCATCTAGGGCAGGGTGATTTCACCTTGACATCAGGACACTGTATCAGTGCTGATTGGACCAATTTTTGTACCGGTGTTTCATTTCCCTCCTTTTTCTTGCTTTAATTACTAAATTACTAAATTAAAGTACTTTAATTCTTTTTTTTTTTTTGTTATTATTATTATTATTATTATTTTTTTTTTTTTTTAAATAAATATTACTTTGTTCTAATTGGTATGTTGAAAAGCCGATATCAAAATGCCACCGTATTCCCTACTGCAGTGTGCTTTATGAGCAGGGTTGCCAAGTCTCAGTAAAATAAACAGCTTAACTACATCTTAAAAAAAAACAAAACACACACACACACACACACAAAAAAAAAAGAAAATAGCCCAGAAACATTTGGGCATTGGAAAAAGGAGACACATTTTGTCTTCTTTTCTAAGTCACCGTGGTGTGCACGCATTTCTGATTTGTATACACCTTTTTTTTTTTTTTCTTCATCGCTATTATCACCATGGTACAGCCATTATCCACTCCATAATCCACTTCTTCCCTCTTCCAAACTTTGCAACTGGTCTCCCAAACGAAACGGTTCTGCACATCGGAGATACACTGCCCACACGTGCACTTTCCCTTTGTTTCCCTTAGATTTCTTTTTTTTTTTTTTTTAAATCACTTGTGGACTGGGTTTTTTTTCCTTTCACCGCCTTGTTCCAAAACTAGCCGTTTTGTTGTAAAATACACTCACCCTTAATACATTTTATTTTTTTTAAATCACAGATCCCAGCTCTTTTTGAGAACCACTGCTCCAGGCTGCCTCATTTGGCCAGGTACCTACTGCAGTGCATTGTGGGATTTCAGTCGTGTTCTGGATAACCCTACACTACGCCTTTCAAGCTCCAGCTGTAAACAGGAGCTTTTCGTGCAAATGAATTAGGCGACCGTTGTAACCTCGCTGCAGTCTTTCAACGTGTCGCCTCTCTGCAGACATGGCGGTGCCTATTGAAAAGTCTGAATGGCTTCCCTTTCCGTTCGCTTTCACTATTCTCAGCAGGAATGTTTAGCACGAAACAGCGACGCCACATTTTGTCGTGAACCAGCATCGTGTACGGCGTGGAAGCAGGCGGCAATAACACGCCAACATCTGCCTGCGAGACAACACATTTTTCATAATTACTTCGTTCCTCACACACCCATGTCGGTGTTCTGGATGGACGGAGCTGGTAGAGAAAGTTCTTTTAGTATTAACACTGAGTGCACTCTAAATAAGACACTTTGTATGTATTCAAATCCTGACTGTAGGCTCCGGACGCCGTTCTCAACTCCGAAGTGACACTGGCAAGTTCAAACACTTTGTATATAGCAGCAGATGGCATACAGTCTTTATTTATTTTATATATGTGCGAATTGATATATATGTATATGTATATATATATACGGCTGGATTACATAATAAATTAGCCAATGAGTGTGGCTATATGGAATCTAACACAGTGGGAACGGTGTATCTTTTCCTCCAACACTTACTCCTTCAAGGCATTTCGCTGTGCTGATGACATCACATGCTGTACGGTACATTTTAATAGTATAATTGCATTCTGAGTTTGGTAAGTAGAGTTCAGCCGAGGTCACAGAGACTAAAACAAGTGCAAGAAACACACTCCATACGTGCTGTTCCCTTATTAACACATGTTTTTACTTTTACTACTCTGCTGTGTTGTCTGGTGAGCGACAAACCGAAATGCCAAGCAAGAAAGACCTGTCTTTTTGGACACAAATACCTATAATTATCTTTGACAGCGGTGTTCTTTAAAGGAGAGACAGACACTGACACTTCTCATGGTTTTTTTTTTTTTCCAGGCTTTTTAGAGCGAGTGTGTCACCAGCATTTGACACAACATTATTAGTCAAGTCCCGGTGGGGGGGGGGGGGGGGGGGGGGGGGGGGGGGGGGGGGGGGGGGGTGGGGGGGGGGGGTGGGGGGGG
>CM074941.1:13053673-13070502 GCA_037576815.1 Pangasius larnaudii | reverse complement strand
TGAATTGGCTGAACTAAAATATTAATTAGTCCCAGATCTTGTGCATGTTCTCCTCTTCAGAGCTGTCAGGATCACATGATCAACTGTGATAATATATGGCATCTCTGTTAAAGGCTTTACAACACGTGCATGTTTATGTCTTGTTATCGTTGCACAAGAACTGGTATTATTTATTGCAGAGAAGTTCCTTTATCTAGGCTGCAGTAAATTTCATGTACATTTATTCAGATTGTAACACGCCACGTTTCATTTCTAATCCCAATCCTTACACTCACAGACTCTCATGCGGTTTCATTTTATCCGAACAGCGCCTTCACAGTAGATATTGTCACGAAGCAGCTTTACAGAAATTCCGATGTAAATTTACGCTTCGATGTAGGTTTCGATCGCAGACGTGCAAGCCTGAGATGACATTTTAAACACTGATCGATGACAGTTCGGCTTCAGGAAAGTAAGACATTCTGAAATCCTTTAGCTAAATTTAGCAGGATTAAAAGTGCTTTCATCTGATAACATCTCCTCGTGCCATTTCAGATGCAGAGTGGAAATTTCTCGGGCCCTAACAGGTAGAGCTGCATTCTGTGTGTTGTTAAAAATGATCATACTGCTACTAAATCCGTAAGCACCCCGCTGTGTATGTAAGGTGCCATAACGTGTGTGTGTGTGTGTGTGTGTGTAAAATAAAATAATGGATTAGTGTAAAGTCTTGTTTTAAGTAATGATTTGAGAGAGCGAGCTAATTGCCTGAGAGTGGGTATTCTTATAAATGTATGAATACGTAGCATGCGGGTTCTATGCGGGATAAGAATGAATGGAAGGTAGAATCTTATAATACTAGTAAAATGACCAGCAGTGCAGCTGTTTTTGTTGTTGTGTTTTTTTTGTTTGTTTTTTTTTCTTTTTTTTTTGTCATCCTGTCCAATCTGCGGAGTCGGTTCTTTGCAAGTCACACAGATTAATAAATGGTTTTGTACGTTTACGAATGAGCGTGACCAGTATCCATATACTTTCTACTAAGAGGCCTGTTACAGACCTTCTTCTGAAATCCACGTTTACTCATTAGGGACTTTAAGAAACTTAAACCTGACTAATTCTAATGAATCTGACTGACTGCTTTCTCGCACTACGGCAAAAACACCAGATTGAAGTACTATGAACGCGTAAAGCATTTCTCCATACTCCTTTCCAATTCTGGTAAATTCTAAACATGGATTTCAGTGAATGTTTTCCTCATCAGTGAATATATCTCGCTCCGTGAAACTGTTGGTGTAGGCAGCCAATCAGATTGCAACTCCGATTTTGAAGCTTGAGGGCAGAAACGTGCACAAAAGATACGAACTTAGCTGAGACTGAGACTAGTTTCTTGCTAATTAGCACCTGATCTTGTTCAAATAGTATACTTTTGGATACACGTCCCACTCTGCGTCAAATCTCTGCACACCCCGTGGCGACCGCTCATGTAGATGTTCAGCGGCTTGGTTTTTCCTCAGGCTGCGAGTCACAGAAGCACCTCCATGACAAGTAGTAAGTGCTAGTGATGAGCAGCAGCCAACAAGAGTCCAATCTAATTCATCTGCTGTCATGCGCAGCAGATCCCAGAACCCGGTTTATCATTCATCTCTTTGTGTGCGAGGGCGACAAATTGTCATGTTGCTTTTGTGATGAAGAATTTGTCCAAGTCCAAATGGTTGTGGAACTTCCAAAATAAAGTCAAACATGACATGACTCATGGCAACATTCCTTCCTCCACAAACCTTTTCAGACAAAATGGTGCAAAAACCACCAACACAGACAGTTGGTTATGACAAGGTCACATGATAGACAACTTTTGCGTTATTTTCGAGCGAAAGAGTGACTCGGGGCTCAGGCGTGCTTCGCTTGGGATCCTCGGCTGAAAGATGGTGTAGCGTGTGAGCCGAGTCTGCAATCACTCATGTAGTGTACACACTCCTAAGTTAACAAAACAGCAGATCGCAAGTGATAAAAGTCATGTCGTGTCAGCAGTGAGATTTGGAAAGTCATGTGGTTTCTGCCTAAGTGAAATGCAGGCTCTTTGGAGCTTGACATGCAGGCACGAGGTAAAAGTGATTCTGCTTTGTCGTGTGTTTTTTTTTATTTATTTTTTTTTATATGCAGTTACTTTCTGCAAGTTGCCTTGACACTGTGTTAATTGGATAATAAAAAATAATCATTATGCCATTACAGTAGTAATCATCTCAACCGCCATGATCAGAGGAAAACGCAAATGAAAAGTTTATCGTGACCTGCCAAGTTTAAGCGGTCGAGCGAACGTGCCAGGATTTGTTGAGATGTGGATGTTTCTTTGCAGAGGGGAAAAAAAAAAAAAAAAGACGTGCCATCATTACAGTGTGTCAGAGTGCTCAGTCATTGTGTCGGGTGTCTGTGCGGATGAGTGTGCGAGAGAGGAAGAAAATGGAAATGACACACTCAAAAAGGGTGTGAACAGATATGCTCGTGTACCACCTGTGCCATTACCTAACAGGCTACGGTATTTGCGTAAAGTAGGGTATGGCATATTTCTCCTCGATCCACGAGCTTCAAGACGAATTAGAACAGGAAAACATACAAAAAGTTCAAAGCCAAAATGTTTTTGTTTTGTGTTTTTTTTCCCGCCTCTTTCACAGTGGATCGGGTTTGGAGCATTAAAAGCGCATCACCTGTCTTTCAGAACTGTATTTAACCCGAATTGCCATATCAACCAATATTTAGTGCTTCACAATAGAGCTGGGTGCCAGCACTTCCTCATAGCTGTTTTTGAAGTCCTGTCTTTAATGCAAATTTCGGCTTCCACATACCAAGCGCGTGAGCCGCTGCCTTTTTCTTTGTTCCACCGCTTGTGCATAAGCGTTCCCAGGCATCGTGCTTGGGTGGGGGTTAATGGGTGAATGGGTGTACGGGTGTGTGTTGCAGTGAGGAAGCGAAAAAGTAAATGACACCTTCAAAGAAGTGTAAACAGATCCGCCCGTGTGTATTATAGGCATAAATACCACTCGTTTGAAATATATGTGTTTTTGTCTTTGCACGAGTGCAGGTTCAGGCAGCTGCAGCTGACCTCCGACAGCCGCGCGTCAGAGCTGCAGAACCAGATGAAGCTGAAGGCTTTCGAAGCCGAGCGCGCTCAGATCGTGCAGGAGGAGACGGCCCGGAACCTCAGCCTGTGCCAGATAGAGTGTGAGAAACAGCAGAAGAAACTGGAGGCAGGTGTCCTGTCATCACCTTACGCTGCCTTGTCATCAGCTTGGCATTTTCAGTGTTGTGTGTGTGTGTGTGTGTGTGTGCGTGTGTTCCTTTGTTTCATAACTCCAAATGAAAACTGTGTTGTTGTTTTTTCTATGCACACAATGCAAGGCAGGACAAAACCTCATCCGTATTACAGTATGTGATTGCACAGTAGAGTACAGAGGAAATAAAACCTGAAAAAAAAAAAGAAAAAAAAGTCATGTGACCCTCCATCGCCTGTCTACCTAAGAACTAATGCTGCAATCGACTTACCTCAGAAGTGGGGAGTCAGAACTCATGAATGAAATCATTTTGTCAGCTAAATGTGACGAGTGATGCATATTTACCGTCTCGAACTGTGTAGCAGGTGTTATTACAATATGTCTACATGTAGATTGCTCTGAAACAAATACTTGTATATTTAAAGGTAAGAGGCTGCGCGCCATGTTGAAGTGTTGAAGTGAATTCCTCCTCTAGTTCCTGAGTAGGAATTACGAATTGGTGGGGCGTTTTCTTTGGTCTTTCCTAGTCAGGGGTCAGAAGTTACAGCGTTACGACCTTTTAGTTGAATTCAGCCGTAAAAGCTCCCACTGCCGAACCGTCGCCATCAACGTCTTTCTCTCTCAGGTTCTAACCAAGGAGTTCTACGCGCTTCAGTCTTCATCAGAGAAACGCATCGCAGAACTGCAGTCCCACAATGCCGAGCAGCAGGTGAGGCTGGAGACCTACGAGAAGCTGGAGAAGGAGCTGGATGACGTCACCATGCAGGCAGCAGAGAGTGAGGCCAATTTATCAGCTGATCCAGGAACCCGCTTTCCAATTTTCTGTCCTGTAGGCTTAAAGGAAGCATCCAAGTTTTTTTTTTTTTTTTTTTTAATGAAATTCGTAGTTGACTTTTTTTTTTTTTTTAAAGTCTAAATGCTAGAAGTTTCCTACATTACCCACAGTGCCGTTCGACTACCTTCTTGTAGTGATGCCAGCAGGACCGAGTCCTCAGATTCATCGCTACCTTGAGAGAGAGAGAGAGAGAGAGATGCGACGGCGCTTTAGTGCTTCAGTCTGTCTAGCTCTCGCACCTCCTAATCTCCGTCAGATCATCTTCCAAAGCTCTCATGCTCACACCATCGGTAATCTGATCGCACTCCGTCATCCCATAGATCAATAACTAGCCTAACAGGAATAACGAAAATTGTAGCACCAACCAGCAAATATTTAAATATTAATGGGTTTTCGGGGTGTTTTCCTTTGAGCATGATGTATGCTTCATTAGAACTGCTTCTGAGAAAACCCCGAGCTTTCCTCGTGTTTCAGAACAGTAGAAAGATCTTAGCTGTCCATCAAACGTGGGGGTGGGCAGTAAACAGCCTGGCGTGATGTGCTAAAAGCGCACATTTTGTTATTGTCTGTTCGAGTAAAACAGCCAATTGTTGCTGTGGCCACTTAAGAGGAAGTATATACAAGTTCACGTTGTCTAAAGGGAAGCATTTAACATTAATTTGAAAAGCAAATAATAACAGTGTAATTGGAAGCAGAACACACGTATGACTCATTTCAAACTCATCCCGTGTTATGATTTAAATCTGAATGGCCGGCCTAATTTTAAAAATGCAGTCAGCAGTTACAGATTAATGTCTGCTGCTCTGACTAGAAAGAGAAAAGTGGGTCTGAAAACCAACTTGTTGAACTGTTTTTTGTGTTTTAACGACTGAGTAACAAGGATGAACACGAAGAATGTTTTGTTTTGTTTTGTTTTTTTAAGCGCTTTAGTGTCTGTGGGATTATGACTGACAAGAACTTTACCACATTTCCCTGTACTGAGAAAGTAAAAGCAAAATAATAGAACTCTGAGGGCAGTTGTCAAATTTGATGAATCTCAAAACTGTGTTATTAGAAAAAGATCATTTTAAAGGATGCACATGAGAGAAAGCCTAACAAAACCGTTCTTAATGTGGTTTTATCCAAATTCCTCAAAAACGTTTCTGGTTTCTTAAAAAAAAAAAAAAAAAAAAAAGTATTTTTTTGGTATCTTTGTGCGATCAAACTGCACGGCTGTCACTCAAGTACAGAGTCTTCTCTAAATGGATGAATTATACAGATTTAAAGGGTAATTTACGGCTCTTTGGTCGAAGAATTCATGAGATCAGAAGCTGCCCTTAGACATCCCGTAGAGTTTTGAGTAAACAGGATTTCTGTTTTTTTTTTTTTTCTTCCCTGAGTCCGGAGTAACTTGTGGGATTTATTTATTGTTCACGCTAATCGTACGTACCCTACAGATATGTTGGTACTCCTTTAACTGTTTTTTTTTTTTCTTTCCTCTCCCTCCCTCTGGTTATTTCTGCCTTCTGCACTGAATTGTACGACTTCACTAATGACTTTACACATCTTGCTTTCATAACCTTTTGCTTTCAACGCCATTTATCCCAGAGTTCGTTAAATCACTTTGGCGCTGCTTTGTTTTGAAAACTTCTGTACGTTCTAAGCAGGAGAGATAATAGTTTATGAGCATAGTTAGCCTCTCCCCTTTGCTCCCGATGCTGGGTGGTCTGACAGGCATCCAAACACGTTAAGTTGCACACGTTACGTTTTTCTAAAACACGTTCTGTGTTTTTTATAGTGGAAAATGAGGACGAAGCCGAGAGGGTGCTGTTTTCTTACGGTTATGGAGCGAACGTGCCGACCACGGCCAAGAGGAGGCTGAAGCAGAGGTGAGAGTGGAGAAGGTCAAGTGTCTCTACAGATCGCTAAGCTGTTGTTAAACGCGATTGATGCTTGGAGTTAAGTGTGTGTGTGTGTGTGTGTGTGTGTGTGTGTGTTTGCAGTGTTCATCTGGCAAGAAGGGTTCTGCAGTTAGAGAAGCAAAATACTCTGCTAAGGAGAGACCTGGAGAGAAGCACCGCCCATGCAGGGCAGATCTCAGAAGAGGTATCACACTCTCAAACACACAAACACTCACTCTGCTAGTCATAGTTTTAGTTCATTTTCCTGCAATTTTCCTACAACGGCTAGAGCAGCCACAGAGTCAGTAGTTCAGTTCAATTTTATTTTATTTGTGTAGCGCATTTGTGAACAGAAATCCGGATGTAGTTTTAGATCCTTAATGAACAAGCTGGAGGAGACGGTCACAATGAAAATCGCTCTAAAACCCTGAAACCCGTCCTCTCCTGGCTGACGCCGGATAGTAGGATTGTACATCACTGGAGTTTAGAAGTATAGAAGAGTAAAACAAACAGTGAATTGTGAGTAAGTATTCTGGGATGCGCATAAGCGAGTTTTTATGATCACAGAAATCGGCACTATTCTCAGTATATGATTGGCTGTTCAGATACCACCTTGTATCAGCTCGGACTAATTTATTTGATGAAAAAGTTTGAAAATTGAGAAATTTCAGGAGTGTTGGAAAGAAGAGTACAGAATGAAAACAGCATTGTAAAGATACACTTTGTATACACTTTTTTTTTTTTTTTTTTTTGGGAAGAAATTAAAGTTTTGCACAGGTTGAGGGGGGAAAAAAAACCAAACATTTTCTCTGTAATTTGACCAAATCACTCAGAGGAAAGTGCTATCTGCCGTCTTCACCTACGATTGGCTAGCGTCGCAGTGATTGACAGGTTCTATGCACACAATGCAAGGCAGGATAAAACCTCAGTACAGAGGAAATAAAACCTGGGGAAAAAAAAAAAAAAGTCACGTGACCCTCCATCACCTATCTATTTAAGAACTAATGCTGCAGTCGACTTACCTCAGAAGTGGGAAGTCAGAACTCATGACTGAAATCATTTTTGAGTTTCTCACCCAGAGCTCAGGAAGTGGGTGTTGTTCTAATCTCACATACATCACTCCAGGTTTAACCTGAAGAGTCATTCTTTTCTCTTCTTTTGGTCATTCACAAGTGGTGGAATCATGTTTCTCATCTACAGTGGCAAAGAATGTCCCAATATTCACACATCATCACTTTTCACTAACTGCCCACGTTCTTATCCTTCATCTTGTTGTTCAGTCTTGTTGAACAAAAAGGGCAAATTGCCAGTATTAAAAGCTGTCCGGATCATCGAGGTGCAGTCGGGCGTGTTGCGATCTAATTTATAACTTTTTAGGTTATCGCAAAGTGGTCAGCGGAATCTGGCAGATTTCCACTAACTGACTCATTTCAGATTTCAGTTTCAGTCTTCATGGCTTCTCTTTCATTCTGCTGTTGTCCCGGGGCACACGGACAAACAGTCCAAACGCCTCCGCTTGCTAAATTCATGCAGAAACTCCCCAGAGTTTACTGAGGCTCTTGAAACTTGGGAATGAGTCACAGATGTTGCAGTACGTTTCCAGCGAGCTTATTGCGTTTGTGCGCTGGGTTTCAAACGCGCCGTTCAGGAGTTTCTTAATTAGATCAGTACAGAGCACTGAGTAAACATTTTGATTTAAGATCAAGTTGCAGAATATGGTGTGTCCTCTTCTGAATAAAGTACGATTTATTAAATGATGTGTAGGCAGGGAGAGTAATTTAGTGCTTGTAAAGCAACAACCGCTGTATTGTTCTCTCCTACGTTTTACACCTTATTCTCCAAAAGACCTCAGGATACCTGACGTGACGGCAACATCTGCGAGTGTCACGCGAAGACAAAAGCAACTTCACAAGCTTACAAGCTCGCATGCGCTCTGCAGCTTTGTATTGGCCGTGTACCGGTGCTCCGGTACTGCAGGTGGCGCCGTTAATATTTCGCAACAGTTAGAATTACACGAATTGTGCGGCTTGGTCACGTAGTGTGTTTAACCTCCTTTCTCGTTCTTCTAGTCCTTCGCATTAACCATCTCCGTCCATCCTTCCCTTTCTTACCTTTTTCATGCCTTCCTTGCTTCATTCTCTGTCTTTATTTCTTTATTTCATCCCTTTCTTTCATCACTTTCAGCTTCTTACACTTGAGGAAATGTTGCAAGACCTACAGTGAAGTGTAAACACTGAAATTTGAACTTAACTCGCACAGAGAATAGTCACATGATATGGCGTTTTATTAAAGCGGATTCCGGATCCGGATCAGGTGTATTCTTTAGAGCAGTGACCCAAGTGTTTGCGGTGGAAATTCTGCACGAATGCACCAACAGAGCCAGCTCACACAACTGAGAGAGTCCTGTGCTGCTTCAAGCACTTGATTTGTTCCCATAAGCAGTAAAGAAACTCCATCGCTGATACTTGTCGAGGAATCTGAAGCGCTTTGATCCATGGTATCACTGACATTCATTCTTCCTTGTGGCTTCATGCCCTGTTGAGGAGTCGCCCAGAGTCAAACTTGGACCAGGTACTGACACAAGTCTGCACTTGTTCCTCTCTGTCCTACAGCGGTGCGTGATACTCTGGGTTCACACAGTTCCCTGTATTAAAGGATAATTCCAGATACTAAACCAGGTAGACACTGTTCTGTTCCTAACATACTTAAAACTTAATTACAGATTTTAGTCAGGGTATTTGGCGGTGTCCTTTCAGATACTCGGACATTCTCAACACGAAGGCGCCGATCGTGAGATCTCTTGTTGATACGCAGTATAATATACTGTGAATAGCTCGCAGGGACGAATAGCTAATTACTTCTTTTAAGGCCGCCAGTGAAAGACTTGGCTGTCTGCTCATCTCCTCAGACTTGACACGTGAGGACTGGCGTGCCTAAAGAGAAGGAGTACTTCAGACATGCTCGATGTGTTGTGTTTGCCCTCCTCACGTTTCAGCACATGTGATCGCTCTTGTGTCTTTTACACTGTCGTGAGATCTCAGCAAATCAGGTGCCCTCTCTTAGATTAGTCTCTGGGCGATGGGAGGAGCCAGTGACCAACGGCGATAAGAAGGGTGGCCACCGTCAGACTGCCCTTTCAGCTGTGGCCTGTTATTAAAAATGCTGCTTTGTTGTTCATTCCCTAACTGAAAGGCTCACTTTGCCACTCAAGCTGATTGAACCCCCACCATCAGAGGCATCCATGTATGGTTTTCTAATACTGTTTGTCTCTCAGCGTTTAAGCATATAGCTTGATAAAGGAGGCAATGTTATGAGTAAGTTGTGATAAGATAAATAGGTTAAATTGGGTTTGACTTTGTGCCACTTACATAAATGATCTCGCATGAAGTGTGTATTACATTTTTACTATGTTACCAATAACTACCATGAATCACTTAACGTACCATTCAAACTCTGTTTTGAGGACCTTTTGAGTGAGAATTTAGTAAGCTGTTGTAGCCCATCTGCTTCATATGTCAGTGTATTGTGCATTCTGAGATGCTTTTCTGCTCACCACGGTTGTAAAGAGTGGTTATTTAAGTTATCGTAGCCTTCCTGTCAGCTCAACCCAATCTGGTCATTCTCCTCTGAACTGCCTCATCGACAAGGCGTTTCTGCTTGCAGGTCTTCCGCTCACTGGATGTGTTTTGTTCTTCACACCATTCTGTGTAAACTCTAGAGACTGTTGTGGGTGAAAATCCCAGGAGAGCTGCAGTTTCTGAAATAAATCCGCCCATCTGACACCAACAACCGTGCCACGGTTCCATGGCACCATGCCAAATCACTGAGATCACTTTTTTTCCTTCTGAAAATCTGAAGGTTGCTGCCACATGATTGGCTGATTGGATCATTCTTTCTTTCTCTCTCTCCCCCTCTCTCTAACTTTTAATCCTGTATTTTGTCTGTTTCAGCTGCAAGCAGCCAATCAGCTTCTTCAGCAGGCTCAGCAGCCATACAGTTACCTCATCGATACGGTTCGCCAGAGGGACACACAGATCCAGTCACTAAAAGAGCGCCGCTTGCAGCTGGAAGAGGAAGTGAGGTATGTATTCAGAGCGGTAGCCCAGATTTCAGTTGGTGAAGCAGCACTCCCTCTTTTTTTTTTTTTTTTTTTGTAAAAAGAGAGCTGCTTGCAACGAGGTGGCCCAGTGCAAATGTTAAAACGTGTCACAATATTGAAGTGCTAAAAGTGATTTATCTGTTTCTGCAAGAACTTCTAGTCTCCGACTGAGCACTAAGCAGATCCAGATAGTGTCATCGATGGTGACACAGATGGTGTCATTGCAGATACAAACAGAGATAGTGTCATATGTAGCGTAAAAAATGCATAATCTAGCTAAGTATTAGCAGCAAGAAGTCTTGTCTGAACTGATCTTCACTCTGTTTGTGGCAGTGTAACGTTACAGTCTGGTGAATATTTGAATGCTAAATCTTTGAGGTGATTAAAAGCGTAGCTACTGTTGGTGCTAAAAATGCTTTAGATGCACATCCTTTCGAGATCTTGTGGAGTGGAGTAGCAGATCCAGGAGATCATGAGATGACCGATCAAGAGATCGAGACTAATGACACTGCAGATGAGATCTAGTCCTTACACGCAGGCAACTTGCCATTATGCCTTTTGAGGAAAAAGATTCCTACCTAGTGTGTCTTCCCAGGAATTCACAAAGCAGTCAATTACTGTAATTTAATTACTGCTGATTTGCATTTTCTACTGCTGATTTGCATATTGGCTTATCAGAACCAAAAAGAAGTTCAGTTGAGTTTCTTGAAGTCCTCGGCGTGTGCAAATAAAAGTAGACAGGTCCTTTCACGTGTTGCCCTTTCACTCTCTTGCTGGAGGCAAGAATGAAAAAAAAAAAAAAAAAAACAAAAAAAAAAAAAAATTTTTTTTTTTTTTTTTTTTTTTTTTTTTTTTTTTTTTCTTTTTTCCCCCCTTTCCTCCTCTCCCACCAGCATCCCACAGCGGTTGTTTGTGGCTTGACACCAAGCCATGTTTACCTCCACACCACCATGTTTTTCCCCGACCTGAGACCTGAGTTTGTCCTGGCCCAAATCTCAACTTGGATTATTTCGCAAAAACTAAAGAGTGCTCACGGATCTGTTTGTCGTACCCCGAGGTCCGGTGCACTTGGAGAGGCGTGTCTGCTTTATTTATTGACTATTGATTTAGTGTGGTTGTCACTGAGAGAGCACATGTGCCAGTCATTACACACCTGCACCTGTCTAGGCTGATGGGGTCGAAGGTTCTGCAGCAACAAAAACAAGAGAAATGTTTTTTTTTTTTTCTTTTTTTTTTTTTTAAAACACCAGGAATATGTAGCACCAAACAGGGACATGTGGGTGAAATGGTGCGGGATAATGATTGGTCAAGTGAAATCCTGACAAACGTCATGAGTCATCACTCGAGTCAGACAACTGAAAAAAATAAATGGCTTAAATGGCTTTTCGTTTTTTTGAGGCAGCGTTACAAATTTATCCCAAAAAATATTTTAAGTTGTATTTTTTATTTATTTATTTTTTTTACCCGCAGAAATGTCTTCCTGCTGGTGTTTAGTTTGATTTCTCATTTCTTATGCTAAAGAGGCTAAATTGACTTCTACATTAGATTCCTATTCACTGCATACCATATGCTCACTGCATGTGGTAACACAATGGTTCTGTTGATCATGCACTCACAAAAACAAAAGGTTAATGTGGAAGCCGATTAGAGACCGTTTCCACGTCTGAGAGACCCCTTTAGCAAGCGGAGGATTCTTAACTATTCAGAGAATCCTTGAGGAGTCTCATTCATTTTCGTAAGAGTGTACAATCAATTCAGCCAGAGGAAAAAAAAAACCCCAGCTCCATGTATTTTCATTGGATTTTAACACAATTCGCTAAAATTTGCACTCAGCAGTGGTACTTGTTCAGTAAAGCCGTGTGTGTAGGCCAAAAACGAACTCAAAAATTTCCTGCGGATTTGCGAAAGTTTTGGTAATGCTGATTTTCTTCACACTTGTGTGTGTGTGTGTGTGTGTGTGTTGATAAATGGCAATAACCAAATCAGTTTACGATACGCCTGATTTATATTTAGTGACACCCAAAAACTCCATAAAAGCCAAAGAGAGCTGAAAACGATGACTAAACGGTGAAAGAGCGTCTCCTCATCGCTGCGTGTGCTAAATCTTCCACTAACGCAGCTCAGCCATCGCAGCGCATCCGCCAACAGACTCGCACTAAGTCTCCTTTAATGTTTGTCGTATTTTATTGATTTGTTTTGGTTCGATGTCATTTAATATGAAACAACCGAA
The DNA here is from genome assembly GCA_037576815.1 of Pangasius larnaudii. Lineage (NCBI taxonomy): Eukaryota > Metazoa > Chordata > Actinopteri > Siluriformes > Pangasiidae > Pangasius > Pangasius larnaudii. The sequence goes on along the minus strand of CM074941.1, from coordinate 13,058,216 downwards.
TTTCTTTTTGAGAAGCGTTTAATTCAATTTGTGTGTGTAAATACACCAATGTAAACTTAAACAGCGTAATCGGTGTAGCGTTTCAGGAGAGAAGCGTGGGATGTGAATGTTTTTACGAACTAACTGGATTTTCGCGAACACCACATTTCCCGTGTAAATGACGAGCACATTTTGTTTGTATGCAGCTTGATAAATGAGGCGCGTTGTCTGTAGTTTAACTCGGGTTAAAGTATTGGCCTCCCTTGTCTTTTGAAATCTGTTTTAGAGTAGGATTAATAATTCTGTTGTACTTTTTTTGTGTTTGTTTTTTTTTTTTTGTGTTTTTTTTTTTTTTTTTTTTTTTTTTTTAATTTTATTAGAATTTAATGACAGTACAACTTTGGATTTCTTTCCATAGTGCACTGAAGAAAGAAAGGGCATCCTTGCTGCAGGTGAAAAACAACATGGCTGCCGATCTGGAGCGGCTCCTGAGCCACAGAGAGGTAACGGCTGACTCGGCACATTGGAAAACGCGCCTAGGGGATGGTGCGTTGCGTCATCCAGGGAGGTGTTGTCGTGTAATTCGGTACAAGCCTTTTTGATCTAGATCGCATTAAGGATTTGTTTAAGGGTTCAGCTCAGGGTATGCTGGTCAGTATGAATCCGGTATAAAGAGAAAAGGACTGTTGTGAAATTTTGCCACCATGTGTGTGTCAGACACAGTGAGCATAAGAAAAACAAAATACAAATGAGATGCTGCTATTGGAAGTGCCTGGAGTGTTTCAGTGGAACTGCTGCCCAATCATACACACGCGCGCACACACACACACGCGCACACGCGCACACACACAGTTGCCTCTGGGTGTTCCCTCTTTGTTGTGCAGACACCGTGGGCTGACATGCAAAATGCCAGTCACACATTAGTGACTTCAGGCCTCTGCTCGAACAAGTCTTTCTCTTTCACAACGTCACATTGGTGCTTAATTAACGAGATCTGGCACCGGCAAAGATGATGCATATGCAATACCAGAGTATGTCACTAAACAGTTTGCCCAACAGCACTTGCCTTCACAAGAACGTTTTTAATGTTGCCATTCTTTGCATGCGATTGACCGGAGAAGAATTCCCTTTATTTATTTATTTTCTTTTCTTTCTTTCTTTTTTTTTTTTTGTATGCAGAAGCTAACTGGAAATTCCTGTTGCACCGCTTAACAGGTTCTCATGAATTTGCCCCGTGTGATCGCTCTGATTCGGATCTAATCGTTTTTGTCAGGCTGCGTGCGAACGCAAGACTTGAGACGAAGCAGTAATCATAATAGTGATGATGATGATGATAATAATAATAATAATAATAATAATAATACACAATCAGCTGTGCTCGTTTGTGATTCATTACCGAACATAATTCCCTCGCCACTGCACCTTCGCCAAGCCTGAGAAAGAAGCTCATAACACATTTGTGAAATTTGGAGCTATTTTGAACCAAACATTCCCCTCCCACCAGCACGGCCACTGCTGCTGCTGGCGCAGCCTTTGCAGAGTGCACAACTTCCAGTGGCATGTTGGCATAAAGCACGCAGTCCTCGCGGACAGCTGCTCGCTCGCACGGCGCTTTAACATGCCAGCGCATATGGTGGCTGAGTGATAAATAGAAATATTAAATGACCCCTGACATGCACACAACCAGGCACATCTATATTCATCACCGAAGGGTGCTGGATGTTCTAGCACGAAGAAATAGTGCAGGAAGGTTTGTGAAGCAGAAATCGACTGTCGGAGAGCCGTCTCATTTCCTGTGGTTTTAAAGTCACACCGTGTTCAACCTTATATGCATGATCTCATCAGTGTCACTTGGCTTTAATACGCAATCGAAATGACAGACGTTTTGGCATCTTTGGGGGGAAAAAAAAACAAAACAAAAGAGACCCTTCGTTCAACTCTGATTTCCATGTGGTTTGGAAGCGTTACACTGAAACATGTCACAACACTGAGCTGATTCTATTCTCAGGTATCTTTTGATTGATGTCTACAAATCTTGCAAGAACAAGAATGACCATGTTAGAAAGAGAAAAAGTGGCGCTTTGCAAAATGTCGGCGTGTTATTTGGTTTTTCTTTTTCAGAGCTGGGCAAGATCAACGTTTCTCAACACCACCACAGAAAACGTGGGGGGAAAAAAAAAAAAAAAGTGAAAGTGTTTCATTTCTGTTTACAATATGCCTGGGATATACTGTAGGTGCTAACGTGCTAAAGCAAGTAAAAAAAATATGAATAAAATTCAAATGAAATATAAATATAAAATACACGTGCAGATGTGCGATGTAAGGAGTGTGAAGTACGGAGTAAAAGCTAAACGCTAAAATAAAAACAATTAAATATAAATTGCGTTTGATTAGCAAATAGTATATGTGGCGGTCTGGGAAAAACCTTTGGATGGACCTGTGGCTGAATTATGAAAAAAAAAAGACCAAAAATCGGGTTTTTCTGCCAACAGCATACTTTAACATTTCTACTTTTAAGAAAGCAGAGATATATTTTGATTATCAAATTGGTAGCATCTTCATTTTCCATTATAAATCATCATTTTTCCATGTGCAAGTTACAGCAGTGTTGTTATAAATGTCGAAGTAGGCGGGGCATCGTTCAGAGGAAATGAAATGACATTTTAAACCCGAATCTGATTGGATTGGTTTTACATTGCGAGGTGGGACGATGCAGTTATTACTGGAGTGTCTCTGGGATTTTTAGTCCTTTCTCTTTCAGTCATGTCAGTAATTGTTTTGTACACGTTGTGCACGCGCACGTCTGGAAACATTACGGCGTATTGTCGCTTCTATGAAATGACGTGTAGAAATAACACTTGCGGAGGATTCGGGTGAGTTGTCGAGTTCCTCTTGCAGGTCTGGCCTACAGACATGTTATGATCGAGTGTGGCCACGCCCACTACAACAACCGGTAGTAATAAAGTTCAAAGCAGTCGGGTGTATGTGTTACGCGTTGTGTTTTAGTGTGCTGAACATGTGTACATCGCGAACACACACCCATCACTTATCCTGAGCGAATCGATCATTCTTACTACAGTCTGAATAGTGCTTATGACACCGTTTTCGGCTCAGGAAAGTCTGTAGTGTGGAGATTTTATCTATAGTCGAGAATTCTATCCATCACTGATGAATTCACGCGTCCACTGATTGCACGCGTCCTCCTCACAGGAGCTGTCTGCGATGAAGCAGGTGCTGGTCAGCATGCGCTCACGGCAGAACCGAGAGCCCGAACCGGAGCTCAGCAGCAGCAGAGCAGCGGAACGGAGGCCCAGAGAACTCAGCCGAGCAGCAGACGGCGGGGAGCAGAACCAGCTCCGACCCAAACCTACGGTGTTTGTGAGTGCAGACGAACTCCGTATAACAAACAATGCAATAATGATAATGCTGACGTGAGCACAAAATGGCTTCCTGCCGCAAGACCTGTAGCTCAGCCTAACAGATGGAGTCATAAATGAAAAAAGACGTGAATATTAATAAAAAAAATATACCACACACAATAAACACAATCTGTGCACAATTTTCACAGGTTTTGATGTTAGAACTGTAGTGCGGATGGTTACTTTAAAACTGCGCTGTTGCAAGCTGAATGCTGAGGTTTATATCTATACATTATTGTTTCTATAGTAACAACTTGCTCCAAGACTTCAATGACAGACGCGTTACAGAAACAGATTTAAAATTTTTTTAAAAACAATCATAGGGAAAGTTTTCAGGACAGAGGAGTTTATGCCTTTTGATGACATGACCATGGCTTTTTTTTTTTTTTTTTTTTGGTCTATTAACTCCACGAGAGAGACGCTTGCTATAACGTAAGTGGTAACTGGAGCTAAATTTCATGACACTTAATGTAACTGGAACTTTTTTTTTTTTTTTTTTTTTTTTTTTGGAGTATCATGATGTAATCATTTATGCATGTAAAGCCTGATCATGTTCACTGTGAATATTCAGAGTGATTTGAGCTTTGAGACTCATCTCTGTGAAGGAATGCGTCCAATACAGAGCTAATATTGTATCTGGCTAATTTGCGGTTTTAAAAAAAAAAAAAAAAAAAAAAAAGGATGTGATTCCTGTATAACTCGAGGACCGTTTCACGTCAGCTTTCGTTATATATTTCTAGCAAACCTGTAAATGGCTTGAGGTTGTTTGCTGATGGCAGGCCGGGATTTCGAACCTTTTATGAAACCTCAATACGGCGCACAGTTCAAAGGAAACAGCCTAAAATAGCTTGTTTTCTCTCTTTCACAGACCAATAAAGAAGTTCCTGAGTGGCACAGAAAGCTCAAGGCGAAGTCCAAATGACCAGCGGAGACTTGTTTTACCAGAGGAACACAACGTACAGGTTTTATTTATGGCCACCGGAATTCACTTTGTGTACAGTGTGTTTTGTACTTGTAAAAAAATCTATTTTTAAATTAAAAAAGGATCTTTTTTTTTTTTTTTTTTTTTATTGCTGTGGAAGTGGAATCTGTTTGGATCTGTGATTTGTGTCATGTGCGCGTGTGCGTGCGTGTGTGTGCGTGTG
>CM074941.1:13002422-13014836 GCA_037576815.1 Pangasius larnaudii | reverse complement strand
TTAAATTGATGCATTGATTCAAATCGTTGATCGTTGATTCAAGGCTGCAGATGTGGAATGATGAGTATCATTATATTTAAAAACTCCTAACTGGTTTATTATACGTGTTATACGGAGTGACAGATAACAACTGTGTTCTTATTTAGTCAAGATGGTACGATATGATATGGTAAAGTTTTCTGTAAGGAGACATTTATTTAATGTTTAAATAGAGTCATTGCCTTTTAAATTGATGCACTGATTCAAATCGTCATATCGTTGCATCCCTAATTGGCCTGCTACTCGACTGGTTCTGTTCAATAAACCTAGCTGGCTTTGTTATGCACTTACACAAGCACAGCCTATGCTTCACTAAATGCATTCAAAGGTCAGAAAAGGCCAACAAAACATTAACATTCACGCATTCGGCATCTTGTTCGGCCACTTGCATGCTCTTCATTTTCAGGCCCAGACTCAGGTCAAAGGTCAGCCCTTTAGGCCACTGTGTGTTTTCCATCAAATGATATCTAATGAGAAACAAACAGTTCATAAAGGATAAAGGGTAAAGCCTGGCGGTTTATTCTGACCCAATAAGAGTTCTGCTATCCACATCTTAACATCTTAACACAGGCCTCAGAACGGCACAATAAGCAAATACTTGTCTTATGTGTCTTGGAATGCAGATGAGCGGCGTGATACACACAGTGAAATGTCCCAGTGTGGTTAGGCTGAATATAAGCACTGTTAGAGCGCCACTTGTCCAATCAAATTAGTGGACCGGAATGGACAGTTGTATAACAGAAGAAAGGAAAAAAAAGCATTAATTCGTCTTTCCTGAAGACTTTTTAACTGTATGGATGGTGCTCCCCGGGCGCCGCAGCAAAAAAAAGGCTGCCCACTGCTCCGGGTGTGTGTTCACGGTGCGTGTGTGTGTTCACTACTGTGTGTGTGTGTGCACTTGGATGGGTTAAATGCAGAGCACAAATTCCGAGTATGGGTCACCGTACTTGGCCACAAGTCACTTCGCTTCGAAAATATGGCTTAGGAAATCCTGTCACCTAGTGGACAGAAGACACATAAGCACAAGCAAGAGGTTGGTTTCATAATAATGACATATGATGAATGTTATTCATAGTAAACCCTGCCCAAAAGCAGCATGTGAGCAAGAATATTTCCTGTCCACCAAAAATAACTCGGCTGTTTCTAAAATAGTGCCCTACTCCCTGTTCCCTATAAATGTCAAAGTGTACTATTGATATTCTCTACCATCTAGGGTACATCATTCATGGGCACACTGCATATTTTTCATACCTACAGAATGACAAAGTGTCCAAAATAGTGCAGTGTGTATGGAATCGTTTTAGATGATCATTATTATTATTATTATTTTATTATTATTATTATGTTCTGAAATCAAGAGGATCGAATGGAATCGATGTAATATTTCAGATCACTGAAAAAAAAATAGGGTGTCTTATGTAAACATTTATATTTATATACCATATAAAAATTACTCATTATTATTATTATTTTCATACAGTACTTTAAAGTAATAATACAACTTCCATAACAGATAACTAAAATGTTCTAAATGCACATTTCTAGCAGAAATAATATTTATGGAAGGAGTCTCCAGTGTCAGGGCTTTGTAACAGTCAGAAAGTCTTCAGGAAAGATGAGTTAAAGTTTTTTTTTTTTTTTTTGTTATCCAACAGTTCATTCCGGGCCACATTTCACTGTGTGTATCACTCCACTTCGTCTGTATTCGCCGTGTAAAATTCCACTTCCTAGCATCAGTCCCACTGAAACGGTTACTACAGCAGAATTAGCCACATCATCAGCGGACACGGCAAACGATAACATGTTTTCATGAACACGACTTCTGACTTAAAATACAAACGCTGGTCCGAACAGCAGCATCTTTAACGGGAAAGTACAAATCATTGTGAGCAAATCATCCATGTAGCTCCTTCAGGACCGGTTTCCAATAGCTGAGCGAAAAGAAACAAATGATTTGGTCATATTATATCCAAAATACAATCAGTTACAATTGATATTAATTTCGTGTTTATAGAGCTGTCGAATAAAAAGCAACATCCCGCTCGCAATCGCGCGGTCACACTGAATATCGGCATTAATATTCGGTGTACGCGCACGAGGGCGAGCGTGATACTGCTTAATTGTTTCTCGGAAACACGATTAGCTTCAAGAGAGACAAAAGAAAGGCTGAGGGAACGACTGTTTATAGCTGCTATAACATAAGTGATAACAGGAACTAACTTGTTATACAGACAATATGAAATTGTCACAGCTAAAAATTGTAATCATCAGCATTGTGATGTGCAGAACACACCACCATGTTGCTGACTGATTTATTTTCCTATAACGGCATGCGCCCCGAGTGTTTCACTCCTTCCATTACCTACTGGTGCAGTATACAAGTACTTGTTCCTCACGCAGCCAGTCTCTAAGCGTTTTAATAATGAAAAAAATAGTGCAAGTGCAGACTTATTACAGGATATGAGTGTGTCATCACTGTTTCTAACACTGAATGTGGATTAGAGCAGGAATTACTAGAACTGTGAAGTGCAGGGAATTGTGAATGGATGCTTTTACAGCTTTATCAGACTTCTCCTTCACAGTTGTTGTTTTTTTTCCCCCCCATACCGTGAATATGAGTCTGATTAGTAAATACAGTAAAAAAAAAAAAAAAAAAGAAAAGAAAAGACTGCAGTCGAATTAAAGTGTTAAGTGACTTTTTATTCATGCCTTCATTCAATCCATTAAACATATATATATATTTATGTATAAATTCACAGTCAATCCATATAAAAAAAAGGGAAATGTATACAATAACATCATTTACAAATACATAATTGAGAAACAGGATTAAAGGTTAAAGGAAGGTCCCTATGACGCGTTCGATTATCGGTCATCAGGCTTCTCTATACAACACTTATATATAAATGGTGACATCACATACTTCCAAAACAAAAAAGGGTGCAATAAAAATACTGAACAAATACATGACATGACATGAAATGCACATACAGAGCATGATAATTTTTTTTTTCCCAAAAAAAAAAAAAAAAAAAAATGTACAGACATCTGCTACACTATGTTTGTGCACAAATTATGCAGTTTAAATGAAAATGAATCTCTCTCTCTCTCTCTCTCTCTCTCTCTCTCGCTCTCTCTCTCGGGCAACACAGTACATGGATTCAATAATAATAATAATAACAATAATAATAATAATAATAATAATAATATAGCATTAAAAGGATTGTTATGACCTCATGTCTAATCTGTGTGAACACTCACTCCATATCAAAGGTGTGCAAAGTTTCTTTTTTTTTTTCATCAGGAAATAAATCACTGACTTTTTTTTTTTTCTTTTTTTTTTTTAGAAAATGATATTTAGTGGATGGAATAGCGTTTGCTCGTTCACATTGAGGTTTATACCCTGTTAATGATCCATTTGTGTTTTTGATTTGAATGAAATCTCCAAAAAAAAAAAAAAAAAAAAAAAGACACAATCTGGTCCTCATATATGCTGATGAGAAACGACGAAACGGTCTGGAGAGGTGATCTGAATTTTTGTATCTCTGCCCTTGTTTTTTTTCACAGTTCACGACTGATGTTGGTGCAGTCAGACAAAAAAAATACAGCGATTTACATGAAGGTTTCTTACTGGCTAAAACAAACTGGTGTACTATTCTTAAACTGGGTTTTTAAAACTGCAATGAAATTACATACAAATGCTGATTATGATTGACATGCCCTGCAATATGCGCTGGTATTATTTGATAATCTCTCTCTCTCTCTCTCTCTCTCTCTCTCTCTCTCTCTCTTCTCCTTCATACTTTGTAAGTCTTTGTAATATCTTAGAATATGAGTGCATGATCAGCAAGATCAGCTCCTTACAGATATAGATATAGATAGATACAGATATAAATGTATTCTTCAGGATACAAACAGTAAAAACTGATCAGCACTCCTACTCTTCAGCCACGACTTTATTAACTCTCCTAATACCATCAGCACATTCAGGGAAAGGTCCAGCCTTTCCCGACCCACATCCTGACTCCGGCCCCCTAAAACTGGTCCATCCGTGTGTGTGTGTGTGTGTGTGTGTGTGTGTGTGTGTGTGTGTGTGTGTCTGTGTCTTCACACCTGGATGTGGCGGCGGCGGTGGAGTGCCAGGTGGTCTGAGCGAGAGAAGCTGCGCTCGCAGTTGCCACACTTGAACGGCTTGACGCCCGTGTGCTTGCGGTAGTGGCGTGTGAGCTCGTCTGAGCGTGCAAACTTCCACGCACAGCCGTCCCACGTGCACTTATACGGCTTCTCACCTAAGAAAGAGAGAGACAGAGAGAGAGAGAGAGAGAGAATGTGGGAAAGAAGATAAGAGTGCAACGGTGGTCAGGTTTGCTTTTGAAATCCTACAAAATGCATTTAAATGGGTTGAAGGAACTGATGTAGCGCTGTGTCTGTTCAGTTAATAGAAACCCTTTGAAGGTGCTGTTTGTCATTTTTTTAAAAAAAATTCTTTCCAGACGTGTAATCATATCATAATCATACCATGATAAAAAAGACACATGACTCCCAACATTGCCAGTCATCCATCTGCCTACTTTCTTCATTTCAAGGCTTCATTTTTCATTTTTCTGGCCCTTACATGAGCTCCGCCCCCAGCCAGAACACAGCCGCACAGCACTGCTGCTTTTCCTTTAGCTTTACCTTGTGTGTAATTACCAGACTACATCAACATCATCATCATCATCATCATCGAACCAAACAAGTTTCAAATATATATTTACATATAAAAGTTTTAGAACTTTTTTTCCAATAAAAATGATTGACGTTTCTAATTGTGACTCAGAAAAGTGATCTATATAAAGAAGTGCAAGCAATGCACCAGGCACTAGAACAAGGGCTCTGGTTCAGAGAAACTCCAATTCCCAGAATTCCCAGTCAGAAACCATGCCCACACGCCCAGGCTCCTCCAATTACAACAGATTTCTAATTAAGTTCTCCTGAGTCTCATTACACTCTGTGCATCTGTGCACATATACTCCTCATGCTCACTCACTCGTTGCTAGGTCTTGTTTGCATTTCTTCACCTTTGTGTCATGTGTGCCCAGGTATGTGGTTTCCCTTGGATTCTTTGTTTTGCTCCTTGTATTTAGGATTTTAATCCTTTCGCCTGGTATTTAAGACTTCTTTCCGGCCCTAACCTGAGGACATGTCACTTCACATCGTTTTTAATCGGTGTATTAGAGACAGTTGATACAGAAGTGTTGAATTACTGCTCAGTCGTTTTTTCTTGCTTGCTCTCAGACTCACCGGTGTGTGTCCTCCTGTGGGCTTTGAGGTGGGAGCTCTTGGTGTAAACCTTACTGCAGCCCTCAAACTCGCAGCGGTGGATGCGTCTCCTCTTGGTGTCAGGAGACTCGGGCCGCCTCGACCTTCGCATGCTCTCGATGCTGAACGGCAACATGGAGCTGCAACGACAATGTTTTTTTTTTGTTTTTTTAAAAATTACTATATCTCATGATTATAGCACAGGAGTAAGAGGTACATGTTTCTGAGGTGCAGAAAGAGAACCGTAATAAAACAGTACATGCTTCAGGTACTGTATTTTACTGTATTATGCTGAGAAGCACTTTGGCTTAAAGTCAGGCTAAACCTCATCCCAAGGCTTTAAGTACTTGAAAAAAATTAATAAATGATAAAGATGAGGGAGACGGTATACACTGTGAAAGACGGCAGATCCTTATCCCTAAATAAAGACAGATAACAGAGGAAGGGGAAAACAAACAAGAGGGGGGAAAAAAACCCAGGCAGTGCAGGCAGTGTTGATAAAGTTAAATCACTGATTGTTTCTGGAAGGTGAATAAATGGGCAAAGAAGGAAAAAAAAGAGAAGAATAAAGGAAAGAAATGGACAAGGGAAAAAAAACCCAAAAGAGAAACAGATACAAAGAAAGAAGAAAGAAAGATCAAAAAGGAAAGAAAGTGAAAATGAAGGGAAGACAGGAGGAAAAGGAAATACATATATAAACAACCAGACAAAACAAAGGGAACAACAAATTAAAGATATAAAGAATAAAAAAGGAAAGAAAGTGGAAGTAAAGGAAAGAAATGTAAGAAAGGGGGAAAAAAATAAAAGAAAGGGAAATAAATACATTAATGAATACATTTACTGAGAAAGAGAAAGAAAGACAGGCTTTGACATTTAACGTTTTAATGGTTGTTTAATTCGATAAAAGGAAATGACACATTAGAAATATTATTCACCCAATACAGCTATTTTTAATCGTTTTATTTATCTTTAGAGTGAGTTATCTTTCCTAAAACACCCTGACAGCAGCAGGAATCAAGAGGAGCGTCTGTACTGTAATCTAACCCTGTATCCCAGCTTTGGACTATAATGTAAATAAGGGAGCAGCTTTAGCAGTAATAATAAATCCGGTCACTAGAGGGAGCTGCGCTGCTGTTAAACGACCAACATCCAGCTCCTCCCTGAGCCAGCTCTACTCACAGAGGAAGAAGGGATGTATTTAACCATAAACATATTCCAGAGCCGTAAACAGTCTCCACATGAAACTTTGAAAAGATGAAAATAACAAAGTAAACAATGTCCGAACAAGAACACACACACACACACATGCTGAGCAAGTCGTACTGTACATGGCAACGCAAGAAAACATACAACAAACTCAGCTCATCTGTGTACATATGAACAACACACACACACACACACACACACACACACACACACACACACACACACACACAGCCCATGGATCCTGGATCAGTGGCTTGAGTCAGACAGGCTTTATCTGGAGAAGTTTGGGAGTTGTTCCTCACCCCCTGCAGACTCACTTCCTGTTTCTCTTGGGCCACAGGGGTACATCGTGTGTGTGTGTGTGTGTGTGTGTGTGTGTGTGTGTGTGTGTGTGTGTGTGTGTGTGTGTGTGTGATGTGGAAAGGGGAGAATGGCCACCTGTGGCTGTTGGCAGCTCCAACTCTTCTGGGAGCCCAGAGGAGATGGAGGGGGGGAAAAAAGAAGCACTCAACTCCCACATATTCTCTTCTCTCATTCTGTCCCAAAACAGAGAGGAGAAAATGATTCACTGCTTCAGCACGAGACATGACGGAGGGAGCAGAGAGAGAGCAGAGGGCCGTCTTCAGGCTGGCTTTGAGAGGCTCTGACATGTCCGTGTCTCAGGAGATCCTCAAATCTTCGTGATGCTGGATTTGAGAATCATCAGCAGGTTTTCAGCCTTCATACAGGAGCAAGTGTGTAGTGTCAGGATCATAGCAAACAGATTTCTTTAGGAAAGAAATCATTCTGTGCCAGAATGAAAGATGTTTTTTAAATTAGCCCTTTAATTTAAATAATAAGCCCTAAAACAATGGCAGAGATAATATGAAGAGAAGAAAGAACGAAAGAAAAGTCTAAAGAGAAGTTTGAGTTAGTTTAATCAAAGCTCCTGATTGGTCAGCTGTGAAACCTGTTATGACATCATCAGGTAACTGTTAAGTGGCTGGAGGGGTGAGTTGATGGAGTTGTGAGCTGATGGAGGGGTGAGTTGATGAGTTGTGACTTGGGTTGTGAGGTGATGGAGGTATGAGCTGATGGAGCTTTGAGCTGATGGAGGTGTGAGTTGATGGAGGAATGAGTTGATGGATGGGTGAGTTGAAAGAGGGGTGAGCTGATGGAGTTGTGAGGTGATGGAGTTCTGAGCTGATGGAGGTGTGAGTTGATGGAGGAATGAGTTGATGGATGGGTGAGTTGAAAGAGGTATGAGCTGATGGAGTTGTGAGGTGATGGAGGAATGAGTTGATGGAAGGGTGAGTTGATGAGCTGTGAGTTGAGTTGTAAGGTGATGGAGTTCTGAGCTGATGGAGTTGTGAGGTGATGGAAGTATGAGCTGATGGAGTTCTGAGCTGATGGAGTTGTGAGGTGATGGAGGAATGAGTTGATGGATGGGTGAGTTGAAAGAGGGGTGAGCTGATGGAGTTGTGAGGTGATGGAGGTGTGAGCCGGCAGATTTGTGAGCTGAATGAGGTGTGACCTGTGAGTTGTTTGTGTCCTACTCTGTTTTCAGGCTGTGTTTTTAATGAAGGCTGAATGAGAGAGAGGGAAGCTGCAGCTGAACGGCATCTAAAAACGGTGGCGCTTGTTCTTTTGTTCCGCCTTTTGTTTAAAAATTTTTCCTCCTGGAGGCTCAGAAAGGGGCTTTCCTGCAGCGAGGACGTGCATGGCAGTGCCACTGAGCTTGGATCAGTTTACACACAGTCTCTAGCACACAGGACAATGGTGTACAGTGTGTTCAGCTGACCCAGGATCAGGAAAAGTGAATCAAGTTTATGACATGAACCTGGTCGCCTCGTGCACCTGCGTCCCTGAAACACACTCCCTCCGAGACCTGAGCAAACAATGATTTTAAGGAACGGCAGAGTGCATTAGCCAGCTCATCCGGCCTCTCTGTCTCTCTCTCTCTCTCTCTCTCTCTCTCTCTCACACACACACACACACACACACACACACACACACACACACACACACACACACCCCATGACACATTCAAACACATTGTTGCCTTGAGGCTTGGCACAGAGCTCAGCACCGCTGGCAGCCATGTTCCTCTTCCTCCCCCTGGTGTGCCCATCAGCTGGCACGGCCGCACCGCAACACTCTAGCCTTGCGGGCATTCTGAATATGGAGGAGCCTCTGTCACCCTCCAGGGAGAATTCCTTTATTAATGAGCTTCCCTTTGGGCTAAGATAGGCGTGCACACACACACACACACTCACACACACACACCTGCACATCTGCCATTCCTTCACAAGTGCCCATTTATAATGATGATGAATTCATGCTGACAGGGAAAGTGTCTCCACAAAATTCTATCAAACTGAGAGACAAAAGCTGCCAGATAACACACACACACACACACAGAGTGGGAGTTTATTTTCTCATTTCGGAGCGCGCCACGTTTCAGGCTGTCCGGTGTCGGACGTAACTCTAACACAGTGACAGTGACAGATTATTGTGGATCATCATGGATTTTTTTTTGTACATATTATAAATTGCAGACACTTGTGGCTGTGTTTTCTTGCGTGTGTTTGTGACACCTATACAGCTTTCCAAGAAGGTTCGACTTGGAACCTTTTCTGAATCAGACACTTAATTGTACTTGTGCCTTAAATGCATAAACGTACGGTTATTTTGTTATTGTGCATGCTTCGCACTTTAAGAACACTCTTCGATTTCGCCATCAGGAAAAGGAAGCCCTTAAAGTTATTGTGTAGAATCGTACAACAAAGATGTTTTCTTTCAGTAGAACCATTTACACAACGCTTTGGAACTGTTTAGTGTATAAAAAAAACAAAATCAAGCAGTTAGTCGTACACTTAAAAAAAAAAAAAAAACTATCTAACACCATGGTTCATCTCTGTAGGAGACAGCTTAAAGGTTCTATGTTGAACCTACATCTGAGAGTTTCTCATTCAATTTTCCAAGTAGAACCCCTTTACAAAGCTTGAATCGTTAACCATACAAAGAACCCATGAGAACACTCCTGCAAAAAACCCACGCCAAATAAACCTAAGGTTTATTCAGTTGTCCCTCTCAAGGAATCCTTAAAAGTTCTATGCGTATCCCTACAACACAGTTTCCCATTCATAAGTGGTTCCAAGTAGAAACCCTTTGAACATCTTGAACATTAACTAGTGAAAATATTACTATACATCCACTCTTACAAACAACAGGTTACACTGAGCACCTTAAAGAGTTCTTTGTTTTGTCTCATTAGGAGAACCCTTAAAGGTTCCAGGTTGAACCCTACAACTGAGGGTTTACCCATTCAAGTTTCCAAGTATGCAACCTTTTGTTAACTGTTAGACATCCAAGGAACCCATGAGAATTATTTTTTATAAGGACATTCTCAAAAAAAAAACCTACTTCAGCACATCTTCGGTTTGTCCCTCTGTTGTAATCCTACAACACTGTTTCCCATTACCTATCTAAAGAACCACTAAGGCACTGTTTTTTGTAATAGTGTATGAAAGTATTTCTATATATCATTTCTTAGGGGGAAAAAAAGTTCCATCTAACACCTTAAATGGTTTTTCTGTTTGTCATTCAATAATGTATCACTAAGGTTAGATGTAAACTTAAAAAAAGAAAGAAAAAAGAAAAACAAAACTGGGTTTGTCAATCTGGGGTAAAGGTTAAAGAAAGGTTCTTTGTAGAAACTGTGAAAAAAGGCTTCACTTTCAGAAAAGTAGAACATGTTTAAAAAGCTAGACCTATTAACCATCCAAATAACCAATGATAAACGTTTTTGTGGTATAAATATAATATCTCCGAAATTGTATGTGTGTGTGTGTGTGTGTAAACTCACTCCTGTACAGCACGAGCGATGGTCAGAGCAGTAGAGCCGGTCTCGTTCACACTGTCCAATGTTACATTGGGCAGGTCATCGTCCTCGCTGTCACTCAAAGATCGCCGTGGAGATGGTCCATCTGGTACTCTGTGTGTGACTGGAGAAAAGGATGAAGAGGGCGGGGTTAGAGACGTGGTATGGATATGAATGTACATTATGTAAAAAACCAAAAAGTCATTGTGAGAATTTTTGCTGCAGTAAACAAAATTGACAGATAACTATAAATACTAAAAAAAACATTTTCTTGTAAACTTATCATTTATACTCATTTATTTACCTCATAATGTCTTTATGAGAATATCAAAAACATTAGCAATACCTCTGTCAAAAAACACAGTGTTTAACCCTTTCTAGCAGTACACTGGCGGTCCATTCCATTGGCAGAATGCAAATCAACTTGTTGGACATTTTCAATCAGTATAAACAAAAGAATTATTTTATTGCCACAAGTCTGTTATAAGACTGGTCAGGACACTGTTGGGTTTCTGTGTGTAGAGTATCGTGACTCTGTGTTTAGCTGCTGGTGAGCAGGGTGATGGGAAAGGGGAGGGGTGCGAGCCCCCTGCTTGGCAAATGATTCACACCTCTCCACACGAACACTGGTACAGAGTAAAACAGACAGCACATCTAAAGCTTTTTGTTTGTTTTTTTAATAGTAAAAAAAATAGTAAAAGCCCTGAGTGTCTGCTTTCATATGAGCCTTTAACCACTACTGTGTTTTGTGAGATACCAAATAAATTCAATGCTGAACACGGGCACAAACAAAACAGGTGCAAATTCCATTTTTTGGCCTCTGGTAAAAAAAAAAAAAAAAAAAGTTAAATGGCTAACTTGTCTTTAAAATGTCTGATTCTGATGATATAGAGTGGTGTTTGGGTTCTTCTGTTAACACAGCGCTAAAGTCACATTTTTAACATTTAAAACAGAAAGAGTAAAAAGAAAAAACTATACTTTGGGGCAGTTAACCAGTTCACTCTGAGGAAAATAGACAAAACTTGACCCAACAGCTTGGTAACGATGTGGTAAATGAAAGCTTTAGCTACAGAATTTGCATGCTAATCTAGCTACCTATGCTAATGTATAAATCTTGGGTATTAGGGTAACATTATGTTGTGGCAGGTTTGGCTAAATAAATCACTGAAAATATGACGGTGCATATACTGAAATCTTCCTCATGGTTACCTGTGACAAATGTGTGCTAGTTGACTAGCAGTTAGCTAACATGCTAGCAGTTTTTAAAAAAATATATATTACACTTTACACACTCGGGGTTTAAGTGTAGAAATTACCTCACAAATCTTCATCTTTAAGGATTCACACTGTGCTAACATCTTTGCTAAAAATTTCCTCAGTCATGTTTATAAGCGCATGTGGAGTTACTCTGGTGAAATAAGAAAAAAAATGAAACAGCATTGTTTTTGCCTACAGATGTGACAAGAAATGATTTCTCAGATTCTGATCAAAGATCAACTGATCTTTTTTACTGTAGTCTGAAACAAATGAAGCTGTTATCTGGAAGAACAAAAATTATTTACATACGAAAGCAGAAAAGACTTTCAGTACCAGGAACTTTTTAGTGCACGATCAGATGCTGGGATTTTCCTTTTAGGTTTTTTCTAATAACTGTCTGTGACTCAGCTAATTAATGCTAAACCTAAAGACTAGTGCTCTGAAAGGTACAGGATTTCCTGGTAAACACAAAAGTGTATAAATCACATCCTGTGAAACTGTAGCCGGATGTGTCTGTCTGTATATATATATATTTTTAATTATTGTTATTATTTTAAAATGATTTTTACAGTTACAGGAGTGTCATGGTTAATGTCTTGTGGCCTTGTTGTTCAACGTTGTTACCATGGAAACCTCTCTAGACACAGCAGAGGGCACAGACCCTCAAGAATTTATATATATATATATATATATATATATATATATATATATATATATATATATATATATTTTTTTTTTTTTTTTATTTT
>CM074941.1:12968368-13002322 GCA_037576815.1 Pangasius larnaudii | reverse complement strand
TCCTGGAGAAACATTGTTTCGTTTCACTATGTACTTGTATATGGCTGAAATGACAATAAACTCCTCTTGACTTGACTTGACTTATTTTGAAACTACCTCTTGTGTAAATAGTAAGTTCCCTAATTGACTTAACACAGGAAATAGATAGAGTATATGATGCGGAGTGAGTTTGTTAACTGTAAAAATCAACTGAGCAAAAAAAAACAAAAATAGCCATTTGGTGATTAAATTATAACTGCCATATTCTGGCCATAAATATGCTCGGCCTTTTTATTTTTATTTTAATCAGTAAGGATCTCATACTTTATATATGTACTAGGAGTATTACATAATGTATAATGTTATTATCTGTATTTGCATCTGTATCTGTTTAGTCCTCAAAATATTCATATCTGCTTTCGTATTTGGATTAAAACCAGAAGTGGACATTGTCTATACCGAATGTTTGCTCCTGGAAAAATTCACAAATAATGACAATATAGCTTTCTATCATCTATCTAATGTAACTGAGTAAGCAAGCTAAGTTAAAAGCAGTGATACCGTTCCCAAATCAACAAACTGTTATTTATGTATTATCTAATATGACTTTATAAGATTTAACAGTTTTTGGGTTGGGTCCCTGGAGAACTAATGCTTAGGCCACAGCGCTCTCACTGCTGCAGCCTGGGTTTGATTCCTGGCCAGGGCTCCAACCCCAGCCACTGGGGTTCCATGCAACAGTGCGCTCTCAGGGCCGGCCCCAATCGCGGATAAAATTGGGGCGGGTTGTGTCAGGAAGGGCATCCGGCTTAAAAAAACTGTGCCAAAGCCAATACGCAGACCAATGATCTGCTTTGGCGACCCCTAACAGGGGCAGCCAAAAGAGGAACACACACACACTCTCTCCAATTTTGGGGTTACATTCCAGATAGTTCAGAAATATCTGCATAACATGCTGTCAGAATCTATTACAAAGCTCTTTATTTATAAAGCTTGTAGACAAATCCAAAACTTGAGACAAAAACAAGGTCAGAGAACAGGCAATGGTGAGGTGATGTGCAAACAGCATAAACTGCGCTAGGCAAAAAGCAAAAAAATGATAACAACTGGTCCTTAAGACTCCTTAAATACTGTTATGTGTGATTGTGTCCAGGTGTCTGTGATTAGTAATCAGGTGAATTGGAACGTTTGTGATGGGAGTTGGAGTCTGTGGCAGCCATGTTTGTAGGCCACGTGGTGTTATGGGAGTTCTAGTTAGATGCTGATTCGAGCATTGACACGACATCTGTTAGGGTTTAGAATGAACTGATCTTGTCTTTTTAGGTAAACAGTCGATTTATAAAAACAAAATCAAAAAGAAAAATGCTTTCAAGCAAGGCTCTAGTGTTTTTCCTCATTTTTCTTTTATATGAACACGTTCACATTTATGGAACCCAACTAAATATATATTTGAGTGTAAAAGATAGAAGATATTGCCTGCTCCCGCTATCTCACTAGGGCCAAAAACATCATCAAGGACACATCACACCCAGGCAGGCGGTACAGATCCTTAGAACAAGAACCACTCGCTTTCAGGACAGTATTTTCCCAAATGATTATCAGGACTATAAACTCACAAATGCACTAAACATTAACTGTCAATGTACAATACTACTTCTGTGCAACTACAGTGACTTATTTCAACAATCTCTACTTTTGTCTACACTTGCTGTTCAATACTATCACTGGTCACTTTTCAGAATGTTCTGAATGCTCAATATTATGACTTAGTCACTTGCTGTATATACTTTAGACTGCATACTTGCTGTACATACATACATACATACATACTTTTATACTATATGGTATACTCAGTTTGTAGTCTATTTATTGTCTAATGTTATATGTTTGTTTTATTCATTCAAAATTTTTCACCTTCCATGGTTTTTGGATGGAAAAAAGGAAAACATTCTTCCAATTTATCTAGAATTAAAACAAACTCCAAAAAGTTAAAAAATCAAATGTAGATATTTCCTGCAACATCACTACAATTTAAAACGTTAAAAAAATGACAAAAAAAAAAAAAAATAGTCACAAGGCTAGAAGTCCTCAGATTTCTTACCATAGTAGCTGTCTATGTGATACTAACCCACCAGCACAAATCAACGTAAAGTGTATTAGTAAGGTTTTGAGCAACCGCATGCTGCCAGAACAGCTTCGACGCACCTTGGCATAGATTCTACAAGTTTCTGGAACTGTACTGTAGCGATTGTTCCACCATTCTTCCAAAAGAAATTTCTTTTACTGGTGTTTTAATGTTTGCGGTCAAGAAGTTGTGGTCTTCAACAACCCTGAACTGCTCAGCTCTGTAATTGGATGATTATATAAATGCATTCTGTTTCACCTGTAATTTGCTTGCTTTAAAAAAAAGCATCTGCCAAATTAAATTAGTACCTACATTTGCCATGAGCATGCAGTATCTTCTAGTGAAAAACTGCCTGTCCATAGAGCAAATCAAAACCATGACACAAACCAAATGCTGCATATTAGCATACAGCAGGGAGCTGAGAGATGGGCTGCTAACCACATTACAGTACATATCTTTCATATCATATTATTGATTGACTCTAAATAGATCACAGGTTGCTCTATCATTGGGGTGTGGCAATATTTTGATAATCAAAAATCATTTGTTTTACAGATTATTTTTGTTGATTTAAAATGAAGAAATCAATGATCAATGGCAGTGAAATAACAACATATTCACTGACATGCACTTAATTAAATTAATCATATATTCCAGGAACATTATTTAAAATGTGTCTCTTCAAAGTTGTCAATTGAAAGCTGGGTTGTTATTTACAAGGAAGACAAAAAACCCACTAACACCACATTATTAAAGAGAAAAGTGAATAGAATTGCACATATAAAAGTAGATGAACAGTGATATGAGGAATTAATACATACCAGTCTTTCACTAAAGTATCCTAATTTAATTTGATCGCCAACTGTATTAATACCTTTCACTATCTAACAGCATCGTTTGAGTGGAACTGAAGCTCAGTCTTCCACTTGCTAAAATTATCAGAGCAGCATGAGGAAGTGACTACTTGCAAGTATTAGAGAGAGAGAGAGAGAGAGAGAGAGAGAGAGAGAGAGAGAAAGCGCCTTGCAGTATCTTCCTAATTTTTGTGGTTCAAAATTAAATGCCTGTGGATTATTGTCTGTAAAGCTACTGAGATGGTGAATCTGGATTCAGTGGGCTTTTCCTCATTACACAAAAGTGTTTGTGAAATTTGTGAAGGAATGTAGCTTTTCTTCTACACAGCTATGCACTCATCATGTATCATAACTAGATCACTTCTCAGTTATGTCCAAATTCAAACAGAACCAAGCTAAAAGCCATTTATTAATATTTTGATTACTTGAACAGGTTCCATTTTAGAATCTCAACATGTGGTATTTTTTTCATTCTCAGTCGCACCGCCTCAAGATCTGTAGCACACACCCAGCTGGCAAAAAAAAAAAAAAAAAAAGCTAAGTGTAAAGCGGATGTGGTTTGTAGCATATGAAAGCTAAGTTACACACACACACACACACACACACACACACACACACACACACACACACACACACACAAAATGCTAGAGCCAACATTCACATTATGTGATATAGGGATAAAGAAGATGCACAAATGAAACAGTCTAAGCAATACTGAAAACAATGCAATGTGTTTTGCATCTTTAACTTGGTGACAGAAGCCCAAGCTGCCTAAGAAGAAGTGATTACTTGTAGGTTTTGAAAAAGGGGGCGGGAGGAGGGGGTTATGTTAAGACAAAGTGTTAGTTATGTTATCTGAAACATTATAGCCAGTATTTATTTAGTGCCCCATGATAATAGTTAAGAATAGGTGCTAATGTCGCACATCACTTAAATAGTCAGCTCCTTGCTAGCTAGCCTCATGTACTCATGTAGCAGTGGTGGGGGTTTTTGCATTATTTGGACCCTAATATTCTAACTGCTTTTGCATTTTCTTACCACAGTAGCTGTTGACGTGATATTAACCCACCAGCACAGATGTGTACTGTGATATCTCCTGTCTAGCTCACATGTTTGTCTCATTTTAGGACAGACTTACCTACAGCTGAACAACCCTGAACTGCTCAGCTCTGTAACAGGATTATATATAATTGCTTTATACTGTATTTGCTATTTAGTTGCATTTTGTTGCACCTCTAAGTCACCTGCTTTAAATAAAAGCTTCTGACAAAGTATTACTTACATTTGTCATGAGATAATGATCACATTTATTTCATTGTTCAGCTGTATTAAAAAAAAACTTAAATGATTACAGTAATATGAGAGAGAGAGAGAGAGAGAGAGAGAGAGAGAATAAATGTGTGACTACCAGGTCCATCCCAGGCTCATTTAGGATTGTTTTGGCCCTTGAAATTTTCATGAAACACAAGTATATACAAGACATTTTGTTTTCTTTCAGCTTGAAAAATTGATTTACAAATTATTAATGTTACAGTACAATTACAAAATATGTCTTCTATATGTGTAAGAAAAGAGAAGAAAAGCAAAACAAAGAAAGGCAATATGATCTTCTCTACAAGCACAAACAATGTCATTAGGGATGTGACCCCAAAAAAATGGTAATAAATGAACAAAAACTAATAATAAATTATTATATCAATAATAAATCAGTAATAAATTAGCACTGTAATAATTACAGTTCCAATAATTTAATAACATCTAGTAGATGTACAAATCTGTAAAATCCCCTCCATTAAATTAATATTCGATAACAATTTTATTGTGGATCCAAAATATAAGGAATGTACTAATTTTATTTTGTATGTATTTTAAGGTCACATAGAATGATCTTTTTTAATTTAAGAAACGCCTCAGCAACCAACAAGGCTGTAAATTGCACATAATAATATCTTTAAAGGCGCAGTGTCTATAGTGCACGCTAAGTAGTGTGGCTAACTCTAAAGTCAGTCGTGTCCTAACAGCTTGTCATTAAAAACCATTGCCACTCCGACTGCTGAGTCCACGTCTTTCCCATAGACCACAGGGAAAGGGAATGCTCGCTCTACTTCCTGTCTCAAGGCTTCGTTCCGAGACAGAGCGCTCCCGCTACCCATAATCCGTTTCACTCCTGCAGCCAACAGCACGTGAGGGGGCATCATGGCGGCTAGGTTTGCAACGATCCCTGCACAAATGGCACGAGTCACGTGAGCCAGTGAGAGGTTGACTGGGGAGATGTGGGACACGACAGCGTGGCTGCTGGGGTCGTGCCGTTCTCCTAGCAGGGTCGGGGTCACATGGAGGTCAGTGTTGGGTTGGGTTAGGGCACACTCGATCAGCTTGGTGTACACTTCAGAGTCAGTGACCTCCACTCCTGCATAATGAAGAAGAAGAAACACACTTCAGGTAAATGGGATAAACAAAAATACAATGTTGTGTCATTTTTGTTGATAGGAACAATCTAACACTGCAGCCCTGAACAGGATTACTGAACATGTGACATGCTTATATTGTTTATGACAAATATAATGTTCCAGCAAGCCATGTAGCACTGGTTTATCAAGTGTCGAGAAGGCATGGCAGGTGAAATGGGAAATGTAGAATTAAATATATAGTTACCAAATTCCTTCATCCAAGAAGTCAACATTCCTACAAACGTTGCCAGAACATTGCCTCCATTGAGTGCGGCGGCCACAGCTAGGTACGTGTTGTGGAAATAAGGGAAGTAAGCGATGGGAGAGAGGGCGTCTGGAACACTCGCAGGGGTGAAATCAGCAGGCATGGAGAATGTCAACTGTGCCGAAGTGCTCATGTTTAATACTGTAAAAGATACGAAGTCGACAAATGTTAAGAATTGCAACTCACATATGGAAATCACAATGCTTTAATATGTGTGAAAAAATATATATACAAATGGTGTTTCTAGGACTCACTTAGGGCAACATGGACGCAAGTATTTTATTGAATCTGGTGCAGTATGAGAAGAACGTGAAATGCTGAAACGTGTGAAATTGACTAGTGTGACTAGTGTGCTTGATGTAACCTAGGCTTGTGACCCAGACATTCAGTTTTGCTTGATTGTCTGGTACTTGGCAACTTTTACATGAAAAAGCAGATTCACTTATAAATGCAAACAGTCAGGTTGCATGTTCCTCTTCACTATCTGATATCTTGCTCTGAAAAAAGTTGTCCAAAAGTTGTACAGAAGTGAATATATATGGAAATGTGCGAACACACGCTTGAAGATTTGAAGCTTATGGTCAACTAAAGGGTAGAGATATATCAGGCTGAAACTAGATGTAACTCAACCATACCTGCGTCTGTCTTATCCGTCATACAGGAGTAAACGCTGCACTGGAAGTCTCCCAGAGCTGCTCCTACAGGTGTGTTAGCAGGAATCCCATGCCAATCAGAGCAGGTCTCACCAGCTATAGACCCAGAATCCACCAGCACGGGCAACAAGTGCACCGGGAAGCCTGCACCTTTCAGACTAACAATAAAACATATGTTTCAGTAAATGCAAAGATCAGGAGCATGTTTTCCATAAAATATCTGTTTAACATCTGTATATAAATGAAGTTACTTTTACATTTATTGGTTTGACAGATGCTATTACTCATTGTCAGCATATATATATATATATATATATATATATATATATATATGCATTGTAAGCAGCCAGCACGATTTCCGCCATGGGACAGAGAACTTTGTGGTTTCTTGGTAACATGACAAGCTGTGGCTTTTTTGGTCTTATTAACTTTAATACAGAGAAACAAAAGTGGTTGCTGAGAGAACAACTATAAATAGTAGTTTAACAGGAACGACTTATTCTTGCGGACATTCCAAAGTGATATTAAACAGAGTTCTGTTCCTCATTACAATTTTCCACACTCATCATGATTGTTGTAATGATCTTCATCTCAAATCGAAATCTCTGATCTCGCATTCAAAAGATTTATCTAATTTAACTAATACAGACAGAAACAGAAGACCGAAACAGAACCGAAACAGACCTTCCAGTACTGAACAACTGTGTAGATCACTACATTGGCATTTGATCTGAGATACAACGCTCGTTTGTTTAGTCAGTGGTGGAGACAGCGTCACATGGTGCAATACTGCCTCCAGTATGTATGTATATTTCTGAGAACGTGCACAAGTGATGCTTCAGACAGCCACAGATTTCTCGTGGCAGTCATCTTGCATACATCTCACTTACATACAGTATGTCCAGATAAAGGCAAATATAATTCAGCCTTAGCTCTGCTTAACATCAAACTGCATCACCTGAGCCTGCATGACCATTGAACATTTTCCTATAACAGCAACCCCAAGTGTTTTATTCCTTACTTGTTGCATATTACTATTGCACATGTCCTATAATAACATTGTGACCTCTTCAAAATAATGTAACTGTACTCTGAACTCACATCTCTGTATTCCACTGGTTGTTGGTGGTGTTGAAGTAACCCCAGCTAGCAGCATTTTGCGCACTCATGAGGCAGACCTCCAAACCACACAGCATGGACACTACATAGTCCTGGATGGTGCCTGAGACACTGAACTTTGAAAGAAATTCAGGGCTGTAGAGAGAAAATGTTACTCCTCATGCATGCAGAAGATAAATCTTACCAATAATCTCTCCAGTTAGTATTCATTATTCAACAAGACTTTTCTATGTAATATTTTGGAGAAGTTGCCCAACAACTCTATTCATTTTCTTCCTTCTTTGCATTTCATTCTGTTTGCAAGAAGCTAAAGTGGAAAATACCCTACTACGTTGCCAGATTGTG
Organism: Pangasius larnaudii; assembly: GCA_037576815.1. Lineage (NCBI taxonomy): Eukaryota > Metazoa > Chordata > Actinopteri > Siluriformes > Pangasiidae > Pangasius > Pangasius larnaudii. Next base: position 12,994,532 of record CM074941.1, on the reverse strand, counting down.
GATATGTGTCAGTTTTGTTACTGCAGTATTTGACACTGTATTTAATGAACACAGCCAATTTGGACAGACAGGTTTTTACATGGCTTAGATTTGACTTGTGTCAATGGAGAGCATTTATAGCCTAAACAGTTTAAGATGGTGTACCACAAGGTTCAGTTTTAGGTCCCTTTCTGTTCTCTATTTTTGTAGAAACTTGGACATAATTTGCAAACATAATGCTGGCTTTCCCCTCTATACTGATGATGCACAATGCTTATCAAGTCATCAAGTTTTAACATCACAACTATGCAAAATGGAAAACATAATTAAAGACATAAAAACTGATGAACATAAACATTTTCCCTAAATTTTGACAAAACAGAAGTGCTGATCCTGGAGTCTGCTCAATTATTTCACCCTCAAGTTTTAAGGCTATTCTATGAATCCAAAAGCTACATTTAGAAACCTTGGTATAACTCTAGATCTGTTTTTTTGTGCCTTCAATCTCATTAAATATACTTTTAAAATGAAAAGTTAATTGATAAATTGTAAATAGCTTTATTGTCTTAAGAACCTTGTCTAATCTTAAATGTCAGTGCATGTATTATGGCTGCAGTTATGCGTCTTTGGAAGAGAATCACACAGGAAAATGGGTCGTATTTTCTCATGAGTGAAAACAAAACTGATGAATGGAAACCACTAATGACATAAAATAGCTTTCTGACCTGTGCTTGGTGTACCAGAAGATGGAGGCGCAGCCAAAGCCAGTAGCCACATTCAGGTGTGACTCAGGTTTGGGTAGTGATGACAGGAAATCCCTAGTGCAGCGTCCATCCTGCCATGTGATCAGGCGACTCGCATCCTGAGGTCTGAATTTGTGACCTCCATAACTATCGTACCACTCACAACCTGAAATGGGAACAGAAGACAATATGAAGAACTTGAGATTAGGATCATCTATCTGGGTCTGTATGTATTGGTCATGGAAAAAAAAATCTAAATTCCTACTACAGGTAGGTTGGGCTCCAATCCAAAACACTGAAAGCTGAGCACACACTGGTTAGTGATGCAGGTGTGTAATATTACAGTTAGAGCTGACACACCATATATTGTAGTTAGAGCAAGGTTGGAGACAACTGAAATTCTGAGAACATCTACACATACTTAGGCCATGGGTTCTCAAACTTTTTTGCAGGCAGGGATCCTTCTCAGTGTAACAATAAATCAAAGACCTTTTATGATTACAATACAGATTCATTTTATGACTATAAATCTGACTATTCTAATATTACAAAAATTGGGTGCCATCATATCTACAGTATCTATTTGAGTCTTTCCTGAACATACCACCAACTAAACCCAAACCAGTTACAATGTGATAGAAGGTTTCAAATCTTATTTATGCTCACTTTTCAGTTAGAACTAAATATTAAAGGAAATCTTCACCCTGAAACACAATAAATGATGGGATGCGTTCAGTGACCTTGGAATTAATTTGTTGGTTGCTGCTGTATTTTCATTATTCCTGCGAGAAGTTAGCGGTTGTCTGCCGCTCTGACGTCAAAAAGGGGACAATACAAAGAGCAAAAGTTTGTGTCCTCATTCGTCATTTTGCAGTGAAATATTTATGATATATCCAACTAGGAATTAATGGAGGCAGCAAACGTTTGATTCAAAGGTAGAGAATGCAATGCAGCTATACGAAACAAAACACTTGAGATGAGTTACAGCAGAGACTCGGCTCATCTAGTTAGCGATCTACGAGATGACGAGTGTGATGGTATTAGCATGAACGTCGAAGCTTTGGAAGCTGATCTGTTTCCACAGAGTGTACAGATGAGGAGCTGAGAGAGCTGGACAGACTAAAGGACTAAAGCGCTGCCGCATCGCACTCTTCCTACTGAATTCCTACTGGCGCCACTATCAGCAACATTCAGCACTATTAGCTGAATGACGTTGTCGGTAATGTAGGAAACCATTAACCAAAGTGAAAACAGACCAATATGCCAATGATATATGTATTAAAAAGTAAAATCAGAATTCCAAAATTACAATTACAAACTAAATCTTGGAAACCTCTGGACCCTGCTTTGAGAACCCTGGCTTTAGGGTAGTGTTATTGGTTTAATGTGCACCTGTGTTAGATTTCCAGAACAAAACCCCATGCATCTGTCCTGACACCCCAATGCATATGACGTCATGCAGCTTTTCCTTAGGGAGAGCACACATGCACTGGTCAAGAGTAGCAATGATCCGCACAGGGTCCTGCTCCTTGATCTGAATATAAGAAATTGGGTCATTAAATGTTGATTAAATGTCATTAAATGTTGAATGTCAGTGTCATGTCATAAGGTGTTATTCTGAAATAAATAAATAAATTACAAAAAACCATCAACCTACGTGTACATGCGTGTCGTCGATGACGTCAGAGTTGGTCTGTAAACTGCAGCTGTCTGTCACAGTCTTTGATCTGGTGTCAAACAACACAACTTTGATTGAGGTGGTTCCTAAATCAATGCCCAAAACATACTTAGCTGATGAGCCAGGCAGTGCAGCCATGGTGTTTTATATGGTGTTTAATACTGAAATATATAGTGCACTTAATAGCGTGTAGCAGATGTAACTTCAAGTAAAACGCTTATGTAGGAAGTAAAGGAGAGATTCGAACTGAACCACTGTTCAGTTTGTTCCTCTGTGGACACCGTAGTGGCGAGGTCAAAGGTAACGTAAATTTTTACAATGTTTTTCAAAGGATAATTATTCAAGATCAAAGCCAACATTTATATACAGTCATTCTGAAATTCTAAAATGGTGAACAACGTTAGAAAAATACAATTTTAAATTATAATTTTATGTATCAAGGCTTCATTACGTATCAAGTATGTCACTGCTTATTCTACATATAGTGCACTAAGTAGGGTGTGAAGAAGCAGTTACTTCGTTCCCTCTATAGGGCACTGGTGTAGGAAGTAGGAAGAGATTTGAATTGAAACACTTCTGAATGTGTTTTGTTCCTCTGTGGACACCGTAGTGGAGAGGTTAAGGGTAACACAATTTTTTTTAATTATTAAAAAAAAAACACTTAAATTATACTATATGCATCCCAAACTATTTATATAGAAATATCTATACTTTAAAAAAAAAAAAAAAAAATAGGTAAACAGTTAAAAGAGTACGTTTTTCATTCTGTCATTTTAAGCGTTGCCCAGCGTTCACCGCGAGAAACAACATGGCTGCCGAGGAATGATAAGCGTTGCGTTTTTGTTGTACATATTTTCCTACAATAGTTATATTAACACGCTTTTAATATTGGCATGAATGTATTATGTGTTTGTATAATTTAATATAAGTGGAGCATTTTAACGTGTCTTAAGCGTGTGCATCTTAATCCCAACGGTAAGCTAATCATCCTAAATCGAAGCGTTAAGCGGAAGTTGATAATAATCATAGGAAGAAGAAGAATGAATATGACTGGGATTGCAGATGCAGTGATGTGGTGTGTTCATGGTATATATGAAATGGTTATTGAGGTGTGTTAACTGTGCTGGTGTGTTTGCAGTGATTTGGGCGGAATGGCGGCGGTCGCAGCTAAACGCGAGGGCCCGCAGTTCATCAGCGAGGTGGCGGTGCGGGGGAACGCCGCGGTGCTGGAGTACTGCCGCACCTCCGTGTCTGCTCTGTCCGGGGCCACAGCGGGCATCCTGGGCCTCACAGGCTTGTACGGCTTCATCTTCTACTTCCTCGCGTCCTTCCTGCTGTCCGTGCTGCTCATCCTTAAAGCCGGCCGACGGTGGAACAAGTGCTTTAAATCCAGGCGCCTGCTCTTTACCGGAGGCCTCGTGGGCGGATTGTTCACCTACGTGCTCTTCTGGACTTTCCTCTACGGAATGGTGCATGTGTACTGAAGAGCAGCACTACTGCAGATGTGCATTAGTGCACAGGTTTAAATCGCTGTAGGGCAGATTTCTGTTCAGCATAATCCCTAGGCATGATAATTGAATCTAATGTTCATTTCCTTTCTCCCTTGTATTTGATTACACTGAACTGATTCTGACCTGAAGTGACTCAGAACCTGGGCTTAAAGGTCAAGCTGAAGTCATTAACCAGATCCAGTTTATTTATTCATTCGTTCATTCATTCGTTCATTCATTCATCTTCAGTACTGGCTTTATCCTTGGTCAAGGTTGCGGTGGATCTGGAGCCTCTCCCGGGAATACACCCTGGATGAGATGCCAGTCCAACACAGGACACAATGTATACACACACACACACACACATGTTCACACATGTTCACACCAAGGGGCAATGTTGCATAGTCAGTCCACCTGCTGGCATGTTTCTGGGAGGTAGGAGCAGAGCAGAGAATCTGGAGGAAACCCACACGGATTTGCAGAACATATGAAACCACACACACACAGTAACCCAAGACAGGATAGAACTGGGGACCCTTGGAGCTGTGAGACAGTAATGCTACCTTCTTTGCCCCCTTGATAAAAGAAATGTATCACAATACTAAGTTTTACTAACAAGTCTTTAAGTTTAGATTTAATTATCATTAAATAACACTTGAAGAAAAAAGGGTTTCTGAAGGATTCTTTGGATAGTTAAAAGTTACACTTGGCACCCATTTCTGATCCCCCCCCCCCCCCCAAATCAAACTGAAGAACCCTTCAGGATGGATCCCTTTTCTCTAACAATGCCAATAACAATGAACACAGAGGATATAAAACTACTGGTGCGAAAGCTGATCATAAATACAATACTCAGAATCTGTAATATGTTAATACATTGTTATTATCTATATCTAAGAGTTTGAAATTTAGCATACTTGTTTAAGAAATGGTATGTTTATTTCCTGAGAGTTTGAGAAGGCACAAATATCTTCATTCCATCACAAGAAATATAAAATTACCCATCAAACCACTCCTGACATGTGTGACATTGTGTGTGAATATTTCTGTGGTTTCTTCTAAATAAATGACTCACTCATGATTGCAGTAATTTTTTTTTTATCTTTTTAACCCCTCTCTACATTAATAACCATCCATGTAGGACTTTTACATTTATAATAAATGGCAATAAGTGTAAAAAAAAAAAATAATAAAATAAATACATATGTCAAAAGACAATGTAGCAACTCAAGTGACCTCCATTTCACACACACGGAATTAATTCACACAGAATTTGCACATTTCTAGCATTTTTAAAATACTGTTCATACTGTACATCAGATCAACTCTAGAATTTTTGGCACCCTTCATGAAAACATGCCAAAACAAATCCCGTGCATGTCTGATATTCTGACCTTAAATGCTGTATAATTTTATTTTAACACTAATTTTTTTCAAATGTGAAAACATCACTTTCCGCTGGACAGTCCTCTTCCTGTAATGTCTAACAAGGCTGGAGAGATGGAGACTTGCATCACTCCATCTAGAACATTTCAAGCACCTTTATATTCTTTACGTTCTTGAGTATTTATTCCTTACAGGTAAGTAAGTCATGTATAAAGCAATTAACAGGTTTGACCCTTCAGCTACAGTTAACATATTCACAGAATTGTTCAACTTTTGCACACCATGGAATAGTACCTCATTTGCCTGCTAAAATAAATATTGTCTGTCCTCTCCTTCATTTTTTCCTTCACAGTATTCAGTAGTTCCCTCCCAAAACAATTTCCATTTCTTCCTCTACCACTTTATTTATTTGGACCGGATGGCGTCCGGGATGAAGAAGCCTTAGCCGTGGCCTTTCTTTCAGGACTGCGGTGGGATCTGGATGTTGCCTCTTTAACGTGCTTCCGTTCATGACTGCGATGTTTGTGTCTTCTCGGACTGCGAGTCGGGGAGGATGACAGCAGCTGGTTCTCCACGTCCAGTTTGTCTTCTTTCTTGTGTCTGTCATGGCCGTGCCGATGGTGTTTTGCATGCTTCGCCTCTCTGGACTGTCTGTCAGGCTTTCTACAGGTGGGCATATTTGCACATTAGCATACATTGGATGCCATTTATCAACAAAAATGCTCCACACAAAGTTTGAAATCAATCTTACCTTATGACAGTCTCAAACTTCCTCTCTCTATAGAACGATCTCCCCCTCATCAAATAGATGAGGAGCATGTCACAGCAGAACACTCCCTGTACATAAAAAGAACAATCAGAGAACTACAAGTTATTACAGCTCATTTCCTTCCCATAAAGCAGCTTCATTCCCATTACTGTGCATTATTGTGCTCTTCCATTATTGTCCAACCACTTTATTTATGTCCAGTAGCAAATCAGGGCAACTTAAAACAGGTTTATCATTTTAAAGCATCAGATACACAGATAGGTTTGTTCATTTTTGGACTGTAACCTGATCAATGAAAGCTCAGTGTGGATGGGATAATTAAATTGAATTTGACAGTGATTTCAACTACACATGAAAGACATCACACACTGCTGAACCATGCCCCTTGGATTAGTATCAAAATGTCACTCTGGATGACTAAACATTTGCAGGCTGGTTCATTCACGATGAAGAACAATACAAGTGTGCCCTCTTATGGCTAAAGAGCAGGTGTAGGGGCTGAAAACCCCTGGTTCTTTCCATTTCAACTGTTTACACAGACTATACTCCATCACTCCTAATTCTGATAGTAATACTCTATAGTCATTACTGTTACACATCCACTTTTATTACTACTATTACAACAACTCAGTATTTAGCATTACCAAATAATAATTTATGTTGAGCCAGTCTCAGACAAGCAATAATCATATCTACACACAATATGGCCAAAGGTTTGTTGACACCTGACCATCACATCCATATGTGGCTCTTCCACAAACTGCTGGAAGCACACAATTCTATATTATGCCTTTGTATTATGTAGCATTACAATTTTCCTGCACTGGAACTATGACAATGCCCCTGTGCACAAAGCGAGCTTGGTTTGCCAAGGTCGGAGAGTAAGAACTGGAATGTCCTTTATAGAGTCCTGACCTCAACCCCACTGAACACCTTTGGGATGAACTGGAATGCCATATACTCGCCGGCCAGATACTGTATGTGGAGCGCACATAACTGGACTCATTTGTTATTGTCCTTGGTGATTTTAACAAAAGTAGCCTCACATATGAACTCCCCCAAATACACTACACATTACATTAACGAAAAACGACACTTTTCTGTTTCGTATGCATTATATTAAACACACAACTCAGATTGCTATACTGCACCTTCTTACTTCAAACTGCACTGGCCCACTTTTGCACACCCTCTATTTTTATTTTATTTTCCTAAATTTTTATATTTCTATATTTCTGCTCATAGTTGATTATCTTACTAACATTCTTTCTATTTCTTGTATTTTACTGTTATACTAAGCACCAGTACACCAAGATAAATTCCTTGTACATGTAAACCCATGGCACTTGGCAATAAAGGTGATTCTGATTCTGATTCTCACTAATGCCCTTGTGCCTCAATGAGCACAAATCCCCATAACCATGCTCCAAAATCTAGTGGAAATCCTTCCCAGAAGAGAGGAAGTTCTTATTACAGTAAAGAGGGACTAAATCTGGAATGGGATGCTCAACAAGCACATATGGGTGTGATGGTCAGGTGTCCACAAACCTTTGGCCATTGTGTAGTTTCTTCTTCAGTATCATTTAAAACATCAATTACGCAACCACCTTCTAAGTACTAGAACTTTCCCCAACCATCATATTTTGTGGTAACTCTCTCTGTTCTTACTACAACTACCATGCATTTGGTTTTGCTCAGATATATCACTTGTATTATTATTGGTTCACCGAACAGCTATGGGGTGGCATGGTGGTGCAGAGCCAATTAGCCACAGAAAGTTGTACTTACAATACCCATTAAAGCAACTCCGGACCCAATGTTTACCACCGTGGGGACAATACTGAATTTACCTGCCTGGAAACCAAGACCACAAGATAAGCAGTGAATCAAAAATCAATAAAAAAAAAAAAAATGTCATAGTATAATAATAGTAATAACAGTGAGTCTTACCTCCCCATTAACTATGATATCAAATCGAATGCCAAACACTTTAAACAGCGCGCGATAATTCTCTCCATTTGCATCTCTATAATAGCGAGCAAATCTGCAAGAAGAGCCAGGAAATGTTATTATAGGATAAAGGACATCAAAGTATCAAAGTCTAGGCTTAAATGTTTTTTAAATATATAAATATAAAAACTTAAATATATCATTTTAAGATGAACCCATGGTTTAGATTCTTTTTTAACAATCCATTTAAAATCTATACTAAATGTGAAATAATACAAAAGAAAGATTATTCCAGCATGAACTGGAATGGAGTCTGACTTAAAATGAAAAAAAAAAAAAAACCTTTCAGCTGTTTTCCTATGCTTGTCGCAGGTCTTAGGCAGGAATATTTCAGGAATAGGCACAGTAAGTAAAGCATGTCCGTGTTCAAATGTTAACATTGTCCCGCTTTTAACAGCAATGCTCTAATCAAAGTGAAACAGAATAAATGAAGCTGTTAAATATTTCTGTTTACAGATGATTGACAGCTCTGGATGTAATACATGAGAAAATTTCCGGCTGTAGGCGTTTGGTTATTGAGGACTGTAAATCGTTGTCACGCAGATGCATATTCAGTGGTGATTCACGCCTTTTTGTCATGAAGCTAATCTGGAAAGTTGTTACAAGCCAAGTCCATGGCATAATTTACATCTAAAATTGTATAAAACGATTTAAAATGTGCCATCGAAGCTTCTGTCAGCATGTTAAGGAGTTTTGTGTTTCCACAAAACACAAGGAGTTTCCATTTTTATGATATAGTTTGTGGGTATATGCATAAACCTCATATTACAACTGCAAATCCCAATCTACACCTTTAATTTTCATTTTAATTTACACATTTACGAAGCTCTGGTTATGGTTCTGTAAACTTGTGAAATGAAACCTAAATTACGAACTGGATTTGTGAGTTATGATTCAAAAAGGAAGGGTACACACAAAACTCAGCTTACAAGATATGTCATTATTATTAACAATTCCATTGTCGCGTTTACATACAATTCCTTTTGACAGGAAATGAACACCAAAGATATCCATAGTTAAGTGTTAAAGGTGACACGAGCGTTAACAATGCTGGTGTGATGAACACACCTGAAGTTGTATCCGGTGATGTTTGAGCCTTTTGAGCTGTCCAGACGAGTGAAGCTGTACTCAGGGGTGCATTTAGATTCATCTTTATCTAAATCACAATTCCACTCGATCCCAACTCCAATAGATCCACCCTGTGTGTAAGAGAGAGAGATAGATAGGTTCAATTTATAGATAGATTCAATTTATAGATAGATAGATAGATAGATAGATAGATTTTTTTTCAGTAGTTCTATCTACACACTCACATGTGCCGTGAATGTCTGTAATGTACATATTGTATTTTATTTTATTGTATTTTATTTTACTTTATTCTCTTATTCAACTTTATTCTATTATTATTTTTATTATTATCTTATCTTGTTATGTTGGTGTCTCTCACCATGGGTCTGAGGGAAACGAAATTTCAATCCTCTCTGTGTCCTGTACATACAGCAGAATTGACAATAAAGTTTGACTTTGACTTCTGTAAACAACAGTGCATAAGGCTTGGTTCTGTGGGTATAGTTATTTCTTCTTTGCCATACATGTAAGTAGCATTAGGACATGCCTAATATGAATTGCAAACCCCTGTTCAGACCCTGACCTGCTCAGCCTGAATGGTATTGGGCCTCATTTATGTCACCTAAATGTCTGCTTTATTCAAGTTTATACCACAGCACTGTTTAATTCTCAAATCGATTCTGATTGGTCAGAAGCTGTAGATTGGTTTTTCTATAACAGCAGCTTAGATAGTCGTGCTGGCTAATTAATGTGGAGCCTAATAAGCCTCACAATAAAAAATGTATGTAGTAAAAAAGTATGGCCATTGATACGGTGAAGCTTTCTGTATAGAGATTTAACATTTCATTTAACATTTTTGGAAGGAGTCTCCGGTGTCAGCACTTTGCAACCGAGGCTGTTCAAAATGGAGGATGTTGCCATTTGTTGTTTCTCTGTAACATGAGAAGCTGTGTTTTTTGTCTTAATAACTGCAATAACGGAAAAGAGAGAGGCTGGTGAGGGAATGTTTATAGCTGTTACACTGTAAAAGATAAGAGGAACTCATTCGTTTTACAGACTTTCTGTTGTAGGAAAATAATCTAATAATCTATTATAATCTATAGGGTGGTAACTCCTAACTCCACTGCATGTCAAGCTGCATCACACCACAACTCTGTTGATTATTTTCCTATAACAACATCCTCTCCAAGTGTTTTATTCACATAGCTGGTCAAAAGTTCCTCTGTGGCCATAACACAATCACAAACAAATGCACAAAAGGAGCTCATAATGAAATCTGTTCTTGTCTAATCATATCCTTCCTCGATGCTTCTCGAATCCTAAACCACGGGGCTCTGAGACATTATAAATGCATTAAGACTACATAATGACATTAGTGACACTCGCCTTGACAGCCATTTCTTGGAAGCTGTGACCAGTCCAGTTGACCAGATCTCCCACTCGGAAGATGGGGCAATATGGATGGTGGACTTTGTCATAGTAGCATGACTTCAGATATGTGTGGTTGGTGGAGTGGAGAACATTAGATCTTAAAAAAAAAAAAAAGAAAAGAAAAACAGCAAGGATAATATTTACATCAGACTGGAACACTGGGGCCTCATTTATAAAACAGGGCATACTAAAATATTGAAATCCTGTGTGCATACAAACTTTTAAAGTTCCATTTTAAAGTTCCACTTTAAAAGTTTCACCTTTATAAAAGACCACCTGATTAGAATTTGTATGAATTAATTCCTATGCAAAAATGTTTGTGTTTGTTACAATTATTAAAAATTGTAAAATTATTACAATGTTCATAGCATATTCCTGTGAGTACAAACCATAGTACCTGCAATTTTATACATAAATATATTTAAATATAGGCTTATACTGTAAAGATATTTTGATAATAATGTTATGGAGGGTACCTCAGCAGGAAAAAATAGGAAGCACTTTTATTTTGCAGTACAAATATCTTGTATTTTAGTACATATTTATAGGTACGTATGGTAAGTATTTATAGGTACATACTCTCTATATTGACTTTTAATGTGTGTGAAAATAGCCAGGATTGTACAGGTTTATTTCTTGCTACAGTGCAGTAATTACTCAGAATTGAACAGGTAATAAAGTAGTACCTACAGGTAAAACTCGGTATGTAATATGCAAGTTGAATATGTAAGTATATATAGTAATGTAAAAATGTAAAATAAATAAATTCAACATTTCACAACCTAAGATGTAATATAGTAAATACTACTAAACTACTTCCTCAATAATTACATTAAATATCTGACTGAAAGAAGTAGGTAAGTATACTGCAGGTCACAATTGTGTAATAATACTTACGTAATAATACTTATAAATGATTAAACCTGGTTCACCTGAATCGGCTAAATGATTCTTATTAATTTCATGTCTAAATATGGATCTTAGCATCATGCACTTTTACATTTGTGTGTTATATTCACAGTTCCATCCTACAAAGAATGCAACACGGGATCCATGGGATGTCCCTGCCAATCTCACAAGAGCACTGGATTGTTCCAAACAATATTATTATCAATGTATATTTTAATTAGCTTAATAAAGAAATACATACATGACACACTCAAACGTTTTATGTCATGGATAATTCTATCTGCTAATTTACAAGGAAAGCTAGCTCCTAGTAATTTTGTCAATGCTTACAAATTCATTACATACACTTCTAGGCTAGGTAGCTAGCAGTTGAAACCTACACCCTCGGTAAGAAATGCATATACTGTAGCTGTAGTATGTCTTTCAACAGGTTGTGAAAAGAAGCTACTTCCTGTGTGAGGTGAATAAGTGAAAACGAAAATACACTTCCAGCTTTTAGCATGCTCGGCGAGGTCACACGACGGACAAGCTCTCTCAGTGATCCCACTACAGTGTGTGTGTGTGTGTGTGTATAAATAGAGGTTTTATGTGTTAGGTGGTAATCTCAATCTGTAATCAACATAGCACTCGGGTTTGGTGTATCTGCAAATGCCACCTTTCATATAGCCCCATGACGTACATGATATATTCATGCTGAAAATATGTTGTCATACACCTAACACAGGAAATATATGTGGGTGTATGTTATATGCCTTGTTTCTGTAGGCAAAGGGCAAGGTACAGCATACATTCTGGAGTGTGCTCTATCTTTATAAAAAATATATATACTATGTAGTAATACACATATTAAGCATACTGTATAATATGCAATATTTACCCAATGTCACTTTAAACACTACTGAAAAGTAAAATGCTTTGTGCAGTGTTGTTTTGCGTTGAGAAACACACAGATAGTAAGAACAGTATGGCTTACTTGGAGAAGGCAAACTTCGGAAACCTAATGAAGTTTCTGATGTAGACGCTGAAGTTTTCTGCTTTTCCCAGCAACGGCACCCTAAATATCACACCATAACCATGACTAATTTCTTTCTTTAATCAGGATAAATTCCAAGAGCAAATTATATGATGGTGTAAGGTGCTGTTTTTCTTACTTTGGTGTGTGTCTGTGCTCAACCGGACACCAGCCATAAATTTCACATGTGCCTGTCTCATTGATACAGCGTCCCGTCTTCAACCCTAAGCCAAGGCACACGGCTAATTAAACATAAATTTCACTGTACCCTGCAAAGATTTGCTGTACGTTCTACAATAAAATCCTGCATTCAAAACAGAAAAAAAAAAACGAATTTAACATTTACACGTCTCTAAAGATTTTAGCATATAGATACTGTAACACTGCTGACTATATTGCAATAACACAGTAAAACAGACGTCCAAAGCATTTACCTGAAGCAGCAAAGAAATGGTCTGGAATACTGTTCAATTTTTTTTTTAATGTTTTTCGTTATTTTGTCATAATAGTTTTTTTTTTTTTAAAAAGCATAGCTTCCGTACATTTGGCGTACCTATGTAGCTCATTGTTGCTAGCTAGCTTGATGACTTGCCCACTGAAAGACCCACTGATTCTGTCACTGTTGTTCTCATTTTGTCTCATTGTGTAATCTTTCATTTTTAGCAGTTTTTTATTGCTTACGTTTTTATGATTTTGGTCATAGTTAAGTTCTTATTGTGTATAAGAATGCTGTAAATATTAATTGCAGTAACTACCTGGCAACTCTGCTGCCAGTGAATTTACAAAGTATTTTCACAGTATACAATAAGGGCTACACAATGGTAGTGTTGCTGCCTCACAGCCCCAGGGTTCCAATTTTAGTATATGTGTTGCCTCACAGCTCCAGGGTTCCCGGTTCGACCATGAGCTTTGTGAATTTACGCATGTTCTCCACATGGGTTTCCTCTGGGTTCTCCAGTAGATGGACTAGCTATGCTAAAAACTGCTGCTAGGTTTGAATGAGTGGATGAATGTGTGTGTGGCTTGTGATGGACTGGTGCCCCAGTCAGGGTGTATCCCCACTCCCTGGGATAGGCTCCTGATCCATCGCAGACCAAACCCAGGATAAAGTGGTTACTGAAGATGAATGAATGAATATAACATTATTCTAGCCAGGACATTACCCCTCCTTACCAGCGGAGGCCAGGGTTGCCAGAGCTCTGCCTCACTTCCTGACTTCTAAATACAGTAAATATACCTGGAACATTCATTTATTGCAAAGTCTTGCCAAACATTACATTTCACTTCTGAGCCCACTATGCTGTGTTTGACCCTTTTCCTGATCTACTGTTTGCTCTTTTGAATTGGTCTTAGGTGCTTTGAAAACTGCCTCGTTAATACCACTGATCTAGTTTGTGATTTCAGTTTGTATGCTTGGATTTTGTTTTAAAGTGCCTCTGTGCATTAATCTCTCTCTCTCTCTCTCTCTCTCTCTCTCTCTTTCTCTCTCTCTCTGGTCTGGACTGTTAGACTTCTTTACATCCTGGGTTGTTTTATTTCTTTGAAGCCAAAGTTCAGGCTTTATGATACTCAGACAGAGTATGCCAAGCTATAAATCTATAAATGATAAATCTGAAGCTGGCACAATTAATCAAAAAAGCTTAGGACTTTTATTATATATATATATATATATGATCAAGAACAACCTTTCTTAACCATGATAATCTGGCACGTTTAGTAAGTATAAAAGTATAATCATTCCTCTTACCATGACCTGCTATAACAGAATTTCCCTCTATGCAATCATCATCGTGCGAGCAGACACCATCAGGAACTTTTGGACTCTGAAAGCATTCAAATGAACATGAAAATTACTACAGAGCTCACCATATACAATCAACCAGACATCTGAAAAAAAAAAAGATTAAATGACACCAAGCAGTTTAAACAAAAATAACTTTCCTACTATTGTGGTGATTTTTCATTTTCAGTCATACTCTCAGTCATTCTCTACTAAGCATGTGTCAGTCATGTCCAAAATCCATTTTACTTGTAAAATACATCCAAATATGGTATATAGGATTCTTACCTCAGCGCACAAGCCCAGCCTTTGGTTTGGAGTCTCAAGGTAATTTGTTACAATAAAGAAGACATTATCCCCCTTGATAAAAAAGAAAAAACAAACAAACAATGCCTTTTAAATATAGAAATGGAATGTACAATTTCAAAGACATGTAATTAGGATACACATAATCAATTATTAATCGTTCCTGTAAATGAAACATGATTGAAAAGAAAATTGAGAAAATATTATAACAACAACAACAACAACAATAATAATTTAACATATTAAATGTTACATTTCAGTGTTTTTAAAATGGTATGGTAAGAGAGTTAGTCAGTTAGAAATTGCTACATTTTTCTTATTGCTTAGGTGGATGTGTAAAGATAATATATAAATCCCTGAGCCTCTCTTTAAGAGTGGATGATTTTAGAGAGGTATTCGACCCTTTTGAACTTCCTGTGTACTTGTATGCACTTATTCCTATTTTCTTTTTACCTGGGATTGATGATGATACTCACATATCACATATCACATATCACATTTTTATTTGTTGGATATTTTATTTTACATTTCATGCCTATGCACATTTCTGTAAGGATGATGCTCTACCTTTTTGAACTTAACAGTTTTGTTGTAAGGGCAATAAACAGGAAAAAAAGGTGTGTCCTCTGTATCAACTGTAAAGAGGCAACATTTTCTTTTAGTTTCTGTTTTAATGAACCTTGTAATATTCTTGTCTCTGAATGAGAAGATCCTAAACTAAAGCCCACACCTGCGAGTGATTTCATTAATGCAGACTTCATTATATCCACATAAATAAATTACAGTTCATTTGTGGTGTCAAATTGGAGCTGTTAATATGAATCATCCGCGCTATTCAAGATTCAAGATTTTTATTTGTCACATAGACAGTTACACACAGTATAGAACTTGCAGTGAAATGAAAATCTGGTTTACTCCTCCTTAGACTGTGCATTTAAATAACTAAATTAAAATTATACTGCATATAAGGATCAGAAAATGACTTCATCCACAGCTGTCCTTTTCACTGCATTTAT
Organism: Pangasius larnaudii; assembly: GCA_037576815.1. Taxonomy (NCBI): domain Eukaryota; kingdom Metazoa; phylum Chordata; class Actinopteri; order Siluriformes; family Pangasiidae; genus Pangasius; species Pangasius larnaudii. The sequence goes on along the minus strand of CM074941.1, from coordinate 12,978,955 downwards.
AATTATTATATACCTTGTGACATTTCTTTAAAATCACTTTTGCCTAGGGATGATGATTGTGTGCTTTTAATTTCATGCAAATCCAAAAAACTTTTTTCATTACTCCCATCATTCAACTCGAGGAGTGCACTTACCTGAGAAGGTATGACATAATCTTCGGCGCTCCATACATTGAGCCCATGCAGTGTGGTGTTAGTGACAGCAACGCCTTTAAGCTTTGTGAACACTGAGCTCTGGAGTACCTCTTCTCTCTCTTGGTAGCCTTTCTTCCATATGAAAACCCACCTACAAAAATAAGTGTTGCAGATAATGCACTTTAGGAATGAAACAGTCAAAGATGTACTGTTTATAATAACAATGTCATTGCAGAAAATCCACAGACAGAAAATGAGTGAAAGTTGTATATGTGGTTGGACCAGCTTCTGATTTTACCATTGCTATTAAGATAACATCTTTTGGTGGTTACAGAACTATTTGAATGATAAGTAGATATTTGATAGTAGATGTAGAAGTAGATGTCCAACATGTTATAGTAGAAGCAGCTGTCCAACATGTTAGAGTAGAAGCAGCTGTCCAAAATATTATAGCAATACAATAGCAATATAGTTATAAAAGACTAATGTAGTATATTTTTTATAAACTTACTACTGACCAACCTGCTGATGCTAGCTATTTTACAAATGCAGCTTGGGGTTTGGTAGGCCATTTAACCCTCTGTGGGCAACAGTTCTAGTCTATTAAAACCATACGTAGGCCAACATTACTCTTTTAAAACCAGGGCAAAAACTACCTCTGATAGTTTGTGAAATATGAGAACTAAAACTAGTGTAAGAAATAAGATGGTGCTCAAACCAGTCAGGCATGGCCAAAGTCACTGAGATCACTTTTCCCCCGATCTGATGTTTGATCTTAATATTAACTGACACCCTTGACCCATTCCAACATGCATCTAGGAAGTGCTAGCTCAGTGTTTAAGATGTTGGACTACTGATCAGAAGGTCATTAGTTCAAATACCATTGAGCAAGTTCCGTAACCCTCAACTGCTCAGCTGATTAAATGAGATAAATGTAAGTCGCCAAATACCATAAATGTAACTGTTTATGCACTGAGCTGCTGCCTCATGATAGGCTGATTAGCTATTTGCATGAATGAACAGATGTACAGGGGTTCCTAATAAATCGGTCAGTGAGTGTATGTATATGTATGTGATAGATACAGTTTGAAAAGTAACCTAAAAGACAGCATAATGTTTACTGTGATGTGTCAGATGAAGGATAATATAGCTCTATAGACACAAATATGTCTGTTTCCTTGTGGTTTACCCAATACTGTCATTAGTAATAGTAATAATAGTAATAGTTTTTTTCATTTCAAAACTGCACATCGAATTATGATACTTGAAGCAGACAAATATAAACCAAAAAAATTGAGAAATGAAATGAACTACAAATGAGAACAATGAATTAAAAGGAATTACACTTATTTCTAGATCTATATCTTTACATTTTTGGGAATTCATCTGTCCATGGGTTTCTAATTTAGTTACAGTGATAGAAATCACAGCACACCTTTATCAAAGTTATGATATTTATTATTTATACATTTCTTTGATGCCGAGCTGTTATCCTTATCTTCTGTACCTTTGTGTATCTTCAACCTAAATAGTATACCTTTTAAAAAGATTTAAGGTACATAATTGAACCGTAATTACCTTTTACAGTAAAGCTATGAAAGTACATTATATGCACCTTACATGCTGAAGCCCAGTGACAAGAAACGGTAAGGTATAGTACCAGTAGTTTATCCCCAAGGGATTACATTTAAATTAAAAGTTTATATCTAGATTTCTGTAAAGCTACTTTGTGACAATGTCCATTGATAAAAGTGCAATACAAATAAAACTGAATTAAACTGAATAGGATTGAATAGTGCCTTTTTTTTCTGAGCGTGTATTTGACTGGTCCCTTAAATTGAATCCAAACCTCAATAACTCAAAAATAAGATATAAATCATGTCTAAATGGTCCTAACATGTTCTGTCAGTGCACAGTTCAGGAAGAGAAAGCTCTAAATAGTAGACAAATTATTTCTGCATATGGATATTTAAATAATGTTCATGCAATCTGTACTGATTTGGTCAGTGGAATATATTAAGACCCTGGTAGGAGTATCATTGAAATCATACTTGTATTTTTACATTTCCAAGAAGAAAAAACAAACATAATTCTTACTTGTTACATTTTTTTAGACCTTCAAAACACTGTTTACCAAAGATCTCAAAGATCTCTTCTCTCACCCAGCTACTGACTAGAGGCAAAATGAAAAAAAAAATTAACAAAATCGAATAGTTTTAGATAAGTAATAAAAGTTACTTTTCATATTAAAACATGATTTAGTTTTATCAGGTGAATTCTTTTTCAGTACCTAAGCCAAAAAAAAGAAAGAAAAGTGAAAGCAACGTGCTAGATGTGGCTTTTAAGCAGACCCATGTAGCACATTGCTTTCACCTTTAAATGAATTAGATTTTGATACACAATCTATTTCAAGTATAAGTTTAAATAGCCTAATTTTTCAGGACTTTGTTTACTCCTTTTCCTGGAAGTTTGGGAACCCCTGATATAGGCTAAGAGACAATTGGACCAATTACTACACTTATTATTATTATTATTATTATTATTATTATTATTATTATTATTATTATTAGGAATAGACCTCAGACAAATGGAGAAGCTCGGGGATCTGTTCAGGGATCTGCTCTGAGCTCTGTTTCAGAGTCTGACCTGCTCTGAGCGTCTACAAATAGCGTCCCTGAACTCAGCATGGGGTCCTGGCACTTTTTCAAGCTTCAGCACAGACACCCGACACCAGGCTGTCAATCTGCCCCGTTACGCGTCGAAACAACTCCGACTGCTCTCATGTGCACTTACCCGAGTAGGTATGCGATCACTGCGAGCTGAAAGAGTCTGAATAACACTCCGATTTTCCTGTTTCTCGCGACGAAGAACTTCTGCGTCTTGTAGTCGAAAAGAGAGAAAAGTTGACCCCAGAAGTGCGCCATGCCCGGTACCGGTGAATAGCCAAGCGCGTGCCTTCCGTTTGCGTGTGCGACACCAAGCAACCTCTTGCGCGCGCGCCCGTGTGTGTGTGTGTGTGTGTACTGTCTGTAAACCTGGGCCAAGGACACGGGAAGTGGGGGTGCTGAAACGTGCTGCAGCGAACCTAACTTTCAGTATTCACTGAACTACAAGTTCTACAGCTACAAGGGTTTATTAGTGTTATATTAGTAATAACCATAATAATGGTAATATAGAAACACCACACCTGTATGTTGCTCATAACTCCAGCACTCCTATCTCCTAACTGGAGAAAGAAATTCCACAGAACCCTAGAATACACCCCACCCCCCACCCCCCCAATATTTAATTATTAAGCTGGTTATCTAAATGTGTAGTGTAATATTGTGCCTATTTATTGGTGCAATAGATTTCTATTCCTGAACTTTTCCCCCAACAGAACTAAGTCCAGGTTGACATTATTTATTTGTATTACAGATCTTGTTTTTTTTTTTTTTTTTTAAAGTATTCAATCACATGTCCAGTGAAATACAACAGTTGTTCCGGTCCACTAATTTGATTGGTCGAGCATTGTTCCAAGAGTGCTTATATTTAGTATAACCACTCCAGGACGTTTCACTGTGTGTATCACTCCGCTCATCTGTGTTCACCACATAAAATTCCAGTTCCTAGTTCGAACCCGTTAACTATAGTAGAGTCAGCGATATCATCAGCAGACATAGCAAACGATACTTTTCAGGAACATACATAACTTTTGACTTGAAACATGAACGTTCGTCAGATGAAGATGAAAAGAAAGAAGGGATGCCAATTTCACCAGAAGTACCATTAATGGGAATGTACAAATCAATGTGAGCTAGCTAGTCAGTGAGCCAACATGCTATAAAGTGAGTCTGGCTTCTTTGGGATCTATTTCCGCTAGCGGAGCAAAAATAAAAAGAACATTTGACCCTGTTGTGTCCGAAATGTCACTTACTCGATATTAATTTCTTGTTTATAGAACTGTTTTATAAAAGCATTATTGCACTTGCAGTTGTGTGGTTATAGTGAATATCAGACCGGCTATGATTAGCTATGGCCAAATCACCGCTGTGCTGATATTCCGGATAACCGCACTCTTGCTTGTGTGATATTGCTTAAATAATTCCAAAAGTTTGTGGACAACTGACCATCACATCCATATGCGGTCCTTCTTCAGACTGTTGCCACAATGTTGGAAGCACACAACTGTCTAGAATGTGTTTCTTTGCTGTAGCATTAAGATTTCTTTTCACCGGAACTAAGAGGCCCAAACATGTTCCAGCATGACAGTGCCACTGTGTACAAAGCAAGGCTGGAGAGGAAGAACTCAAGTTCTGGCCTGCACAGGGCCCTGACCTCAACCCGATTAATCAGTTACTACACACCAGGCCTCCTCACCCGATATCAGCACCTGACTTCACTAATGCTCTTGTGGCTGGATGAGCACAATCTAGTGGAAAGCCTTAGCGGAAGAGAGAAGGTTATTATAACAGCAAAAGGAGGACTAAATCTGGAATGGGATGTTCAACAAGCACGGACTACCTGACTATGCTTCCCTGACACCTGGGGGTCCCTGGACATCAGCTTGACAACCACTGGTGTAAAAGGTCTAGTAGCCTACAGTGAATATAAAAGGTCTACACACCCCTGTTGAAATAGCAGGTTTTTATGATGTAAAAAAATGAAACCAAGATAAATCATGGCAGAACTTTTTCCACCCTCAATATGAAATTTTGAATATGAAGTGAAAAACAATAAGAAACATTATAGGGAAAAATAAAAAACTTACAATAACCTGGTTGCATAAGCGTACACACCCCTAAACTAATCCTTTGTTGAAGCACCTTTTGATTTTATTACACAACTCAGTCTTTTTGGCTGAGTCTATCAGCGTACCACATCTTGACTTGGCAATATTTTCCCACTTTTTCTCGCAAAAACATTCTAGATCCGTCAAATTGTGAGGGCATCTCCTGTGCACAGCTCGCTTCAGGTCACCCCACAGATTTTCAGTTGGATTCAGGTCTGGGCTCTGGCTAGGACATTCAGAAACATTGATCTTCTTCTGGTTAAGCTATTCCTTTGTTGATTTGGATGTATGCTTTGGGTCACTGTCATGCTGAAAGGTGAAATTCCTTTTCATCTTCAGCTTACTAACAGACATCTGAAGGATTTGCACTAAAACAGGTATTTGTAGCTATTCATGCTTCCTTCCACCTTGATAAAAGCCCCAGTTCTGGCTGAAGAAAAGCAGCCCTAAAGCATGATGCTACCACCTCCATGCTTCACCGTGGGTATGGTGTTCTTTTGGTGATACATCAAACATAACTCTTGGAATTATGGAATTATTTTACCTTTCGGAACTGGTCTCATGAGACCATAACACATTTTGCCACATGGTTTGGGGTGATTTAGTTAAGCTTGGATGTTTTTTGTGAGAAAGGGCTTCCATCTAACGTGAAGAATATGAGAGATTGTTGTCACATGCAGAGAGTTATCAGTACTAGTCAGATATTCCTGCAGCTCCTTTAATGTTGTCGTAGGTGTCTTCGCAGCCTCCCTGGTCAGTTTTTGTCTCGTTCTTTTATATATTTTGGAAGGACATCCTGTTCTTGTTGATGTCACTGTGGTGCTCTGTTTTCCCCATTTGTTGATGATGGCCTTTACGGTGTTCCATGGTACAGCTAATGTTTTGGAAATTCTTTTATACCCCTCTCCTGATTGATACCTTTCAACAAGTGAGATACCGTACATGCTTTGTAAGCTCTTTGCGGACCATGGCTTCAGCAGTCAGAAACCAAGAAGATGCAAAGAAAATCCTTCAGAAACAGCTGATCTTTATTTGGAGTTAATCAGAATAATTTAATTGATGACAGCTGTAAATTACTTTTGAACATGAGACTGAATGTAATTGGTTCATTCTGAACACATCCCCAAATATGCAACCAGGTTATTTTAAGTGTTTTATTTTTCCCTATTATGTTTCTGATTGTTTTTCACTTGATTTTTATACATCGTAATTTCACATTGATGGTGGAAAAAGTTCTGACATGATTTATCTTAGTTTCATTTTTTTTTTTTTTTACATCAGTAAAACCTGCTATTTTAACAGGGGTGTGTAGATTTTTTATATCCATTGCATCTGATTTCAAATTCAGTATGAAAGTGAAAGCCACCATTACAACTTCATTTCCTGCCAACTTTTCGTTAAAAAGGGTGTAAAGTATGCACATGCACTTCACTCCATTTTGTTCAGAGCATAATCAGCAGGTTGGAAAATGAAAACTGAGAATATGTTGATCAGAGGCCGATCTGACGGTTAGACTTGAAAACTGTGGCTGAGCTAGGTGGGGGACGAAAATTACAACCTGCATGTTTGTGAGCCTTCGTGGCAGAATTTAGAGCAGATCAGAATAAGCATAACCACCCACACCACAGAATAAAGTTGTTCTATTGTTGTTCAGTTTCTAGCTTGTTTCCATATTAATCATCATTTTGTATACTGAAAACACACATGGAATGTACAAGAAATATAGCAGGTACTGTTTACAAGAAATGGGTAATGTGAAATGGTGAATCCCAGACCAAGAGGTGGAAATGTCAGCAAGAGCTGTGTTTTGAAGTGACATGATTCACAGAAAAGTTTAAATAAATAGACTATTATACCTCAGATTACTGTCTGTGTGGCGGATAAGCAGTTGCTGAAAGTGCCTGAGTGAAAGATGTATTATGCATTGGCCACAATAATACTGGTATACAGTTCTAAGAATTGTCAGAAAAGCTGTGATACCCTCAGAATAGTCTAATTAGACCAGCAGATGTCTATGTAACCAGGGCTGTAGACGCTGCAGTGGTTATTTTGGACCGACTGAATAGTGTCCAAATCAACCACAATTAAGCTGAACCAATCAGAATGCACTGCATGAAGTCAGTGGCTGTTTTAAGAAAACAGTGCAGTTTTGAGGGAATGAATTAGCTAAATTAGCTGAGCATGCCTATATGCACTGATTGCTACTAGCTTAACCGCATTGTAGTATAGCTCCTTTATTAACTAGAGTTAGTGAATGATAATACTGAAATTTCAAGCATACTTATTTATAAAGATGCAGATTGTTGCACGAAGGTTATAGGTGGCACAGAAGAAACGGATATCACAATATGATGGCATCAGGCACATGCTGACACATAACATCTTATGTAATAATACGACTAAATGTAATAAATAAATAAATGTATAACTCATTGCACAAGGAATGGCACTTTGACAATACTGACTAATTGCCAAATAATTCAAATGCACTCAAAAGTCACTGCAGCTGATGCAGCTAACCTAGCTAGCTGGATCAGAAGACATATTCACACCAACAGGATGTCCTCACTTTGGATGACACAATCTACTGTATGTGATAAATAAAAATTTAAGAATGGACATCTGACATGGATTCTATGTAAAAACTACCATTAGAGCTATAATGAATGCATGTTATTCAACTAAATGCAATGTTGCCTTTTTACCAGCTGTGAAAAGCAGTATTGCTGGATGAGAAATAGTGTTCTGATAGAGAATACTGAATGTGGTGGTCATGATTTGCCTGCTGCTAAGAATAACACTACTAATCAGAACACTCACTAGCCATCTACTGGTCAAAGTGTAGAATTGTAGAATAGGTGAAATCTATTATAAGCTATTTCTTATGAGTTCAATAATCAGTTCGTGTCTATAAATTGTCTATATTTTGTTTGAAGTGTGTCAGATTCTTGAGGTTAGTGCTTTGATGAATTTGATCCTTGGGAGAGTGTCTGGGTGTGGGTTTCTTTCTATAGAGTGGTGGGGTGTGGATGTGGGGGTTTGGATGCTACTTACTGACAGCTGTGTCCACCAAATGGCTGCTACACCCCTGTATGTACCTAATTTCACAAGCCCACTGTTTCATTTCATAAGCCCACTATATTAGAGAGCTTAGATGGAGTTTTGGTAACAATCTTCATAATTTTGAAAATGTTAGCATGATTACATTTCCTCCTAGGGCCGCCAGACATGTTTTCAGAATAATAGCATAAATTCATTAGGTTCCTGCAAACTGATGGCCAATAAAGCTACAAAATGTTTTTTTTTTTTTAATAAAAGTTGTATTCTGATGTTCTAAGATGTATAAGATACAACATATTGCATAAAATGTACATTGGATCACTAAAAATTAAATTCCAGACACTTCTCTAGATATTAGCTATATCTCTAAAATCAAATAACTCAAAATCTTTACACTAAAGTGTATGAAATGTTTTTCATTGTTGTCAAAAGTTAAACATTTAACAGTTAACAATTGTTGAGTCTGTATTGAAGAAAAATTTAATTTATAATTAATTTAACCTAATTATAATCATACTCTTTTATGGATAGCTTGTTATACTAATATACATGAACAAGCTTCAAAGCATTCAGAAAGGAGTGAAGAGATTAAAATAGAAACCAACTAAAATAGAAACAAAACTAAATCCAAAACTTGCAGTTGTCACACACACCTTTTATAGCCAAGATGTCAATCTGAAGACTATCTTTAGTTACAGGCTTACCTGATGTAGCAAGAACCACTCTAAGTAAATCCTGCTGACACACAGCATATAAACATTATAATACTAGAAAATGCTGAACCATATTTTGAGTGAAATTTGCTGTTTACTGTGTCTGCACTTGATCAGAATTTCTGTGCATTCATATTGGTCTTCATGCACCTTTTGTGGCTGCCGTAACAAATCCTTTTACCCTTGCTTAAGTAAATATGGGCTCAGAGTTAACACAGTAAAGGTCAGCATTCAGAGGTCATGGACCAAGAGTTATTAGCACCTACAAGCTTCCATACAGTACCCAAAATAGATGGTACAAGCAGGCTAGACATTTCTTAGGTAGTTATATTTGTGTGTGCTGTGGACTTACCAATTAAATCTCTTAACGCTGCAGCAGGCATCATTTTCAAATCAGAATATGTAGGATTTAATATTCAAATGTTTATTACCTACCAATATTACAGTGTGGGTGTTAATCATGAATTTAATTTTAAAGCATGACATCACTAGCTTGTACTTTGAAAACAAGTCAACTTTGTATAGATTAAAAAGGTGAAGAGGAGCAAATTTAACTTTCACTTTGGTTTCCATTTTCACCCTTATGCATACACAGAAAAAGGCTTCAACACTTAAACACTGCAACCTACCACTTAAGACTTTACATTTAATTGTGAAAACCAAACACCACAAACTTTTCAATGCTTAACTTATTCAATGCTTTATTATTCTGTTACATTTCAACACAAGTGGGAATATGATCGATAACTTTTAAAAAATAAAAAAAAAAGGTGCATGTGAAGTAAACACTTTGTAAGAGGGATAACTTGAAGCATTTAAGACAAGACATTTAAGATATTTACTGTCCACCCCTGAGGCGGAGCACCAGGTGGAGGGTGGACTCTTTCTGGATGTTGTAGTCGGACAGGGTGCGGCCATCTTCCAGCTGCTTGCCAGCAAAGATCAGCCTCTGCTGGTCTGGGGGAATGCCTTCTTTGTCCTGGATTTTGGCCTTGACGTTCTCAATGGTGTCACTTGGCTCAACCTCAAGGGTGATGGTCTTGCCAGTCAGGGTCTTCACAAAGATTTGCATGCCACCCCTGAGGCGGAGCACCAGGTGGAGGGTGGACTCTTTCTGGATGTTGTAGTCGGACAGGGTGCGGCCATCTTCCAGCTGCTTGCCAGCAAAGATCAGCCTCTGCTGGTCTGGGGGAATGCCTTCTTTGTCCTGGATTTTGGCCTTGACGTTCTCAATGGTGTCACTTGGCTCAACCTCAAGGGTGATGGTCTTGCCAGTCAGGGTCTTCACAAAGATTTGCATGCCACCCCTGAGGCGGAGCACCAGGTGGAGGGTGGACTCTTTCTGGATGTTGTAGTCGGACAGGGTGCGGCCATCTTCCAGCTGCTTGCCAGCAAAGATCAGCCTCTGCTGGTCTGGGGGAATGCCTTCTTTGTCCTGGATTTTGGCCTTGACGTTCTCAATGGTGTCACTTGGCTCAACCTCGAGGGTGATGGTCTTGCCAGTCAGGGTCTTCACAAAGATTTGCATGCCACCCCTGAGGCGGAGCACCAGGTGGAGGGTGGACTCTTTCTGGATGTTGTAGTCGGACAGGGTGCGGCCATCTTCCAGCTGCTTGCCAGCAAAGATCAGCCTCTGCTGGTCTGGGGGAATGCCTTCTTTGTCCTGGATTTTGGCCTTGACGTTCTCAATGGTGTCACTTGGCTCAACCTCGAGGGTGATGGTCTTGCCAGTCAGGGTCTTCACAAAGATTTGCATGCCACCCCTGAGGCGGAGCACCAGGTGGAGGGTGGACTCTTTCTGGATGTTGTAGTCGGACAGGGTGCGGCCATCTTCCAGCTGCTTGCCAGCAAAGATCAGCCTCTGCTGGTCTGGGGGAATGCCTTCTTTGTCCTGGATTTTGGCCTTGAC
>CM074941.1:12953917-12968268 GCA_037576815.1 Pangasius larnaudii | reverse complement strand
TCCAGCTGCTTGCCAGCAAAGATCAGCCTCTGCTGGTCTGGGGGAATGCCTTCTTTGTCCTGGATTTTGGCCTTGACATTCTCAATGGTGTCACTTGGCTCAACCTCAAGGGTGATGGTCTTGCCAGTCAGGGTCTTCACAAAAATCTGCATTTTTTTAATCTATATGGAAAAATAACTTATTAATAAAAACATTTAGTTTCAAACCACTACATAAAGCATAATATTTAAATGTACTTTTACTAGTGTTTACAAAAATTAACTTGGAATGGGAATACAAATGTCAACATTTCTTTCAGAAATCCACATTTAAATTAAGATTCAAATTATCAACCCAAATAAAATTAGAATTCAACAACCAAAAAAATTCAGACTGTGTATCCTTCAAAATAACGGACGGCGACCAAGGTTCTCTTTTCTTCAAAATGGCCACCATTTATTTCTCTCAGCCGCCATTTCAGAACATCCGGGTTCTTTGTTCGAGACGCGAAAATGATTCAGCAAAAACGCCCAGCGTCGAACAAAGAAAAACGAGGTACCATTCTGACTAGAACATAGCCTTAATTTAAAATCTTTGTTTAAAAACAATTACAGTTTTACATTACTCAAATAAAGCGGATCGATTAAAAATAAGTCATATATACACGTTAGCTAGCAGGTAAACCTGAACCTAGTCACACTGCTCATCAATTCACACACGAAAGCGACATTACATCCCACATAGCACATCTCTGTTTAATTACGTTTGTTTGTATTAAAATAAATTCTTTGCGAAAAAACTGCTTACCTTCCGACAAAATACTTTTTGACGACTTCTTCAGATACAGATACCACAGCTCCTCTTTCTCTTCGGCTGGATACTATTGCAGAACTCGGCGACGGCTACTGTATATATAGAATCTCTGCACAGTGACGTGACTCGACGTGTCATGTGCTTAGTTACTTCCGCACCTGAAACTAGTCCCTGTTTTTTCGGCAAAAAAAAAAAAAACAGTGTCACTTTATTATATTTAATTTATATATTGCTTTACTGAACATATATATTTTTAATTTACATTTGTGAAAACTAATGGTTAAGCTCGAACTTCTGATAATGCGGAGTAATACAATCGCTGTAAAAACAGAAACGTCTAGAATGTACCCAATAGGCCCTCCCAATGCGGGACACATTGCGAACGATGATTGGTTGGCTGAGTTGTTTTCTGAAATGTCATTGGAGAATCATATGAACGGAATGTTGCTAAGGCAGAAACAGCAGTGAGCTGGCAACAGCTTACTGTCGGTGCCGGTGGGCGAATATGACGAAGAAAATAACTAGAACTGTCTGGAAATAATTTATAAAATAAACATATCTGAGGCTAATTTTATCTGATTTTAATGGTAAATGAGCTGATGGCAAAAGCCGCATCGCTCTTTAGTCATGCGTTGTGTTTCATCTAGCTTTACTGGTAAACTTAAGTGTGTTATAATGAAAATGGGCCTTACCACACTTTTCTTTTCTTTTTAAATTTTCTCTAAACATGCCCTGTGTTTGCTGTGACAAAATAGGCCAGGCTCAAGCAAGGCAGTACAAAGGTTTGTCCATTTACTCAAAACAAAGTTATCTAAATCTGTGGTTAAAATGGCAATTATTTACAAATCAGGTTCAACATAATCATTTTGCTTTTTTAAGATTTTGTTAATTATTAAACCAAGGTTATTGTGTCCTCTCTAAAAATTCACACGTCCCTCCAGACCCAACATGATAACAATTCAGCGCATACTAAACAAACCTGTTCTGAGGTTTCGTTATTTTTCCTGGTGCTTTTCCATTGTTGTTACTGATGAATCACTCTTTAGAGCACACAGTCTTGAAAAGCACTGAATAGTATGACACAAACATGAATGACTGTTTAAACTGCTTTGAGGAAACAACAGTGTACTGGTTCACACTGAGTGGATTACAGTTATTATAGGGTCAGGATGTTAGTCAAAATGGCTGCTCAGGTCATTATGAAGAGTCCATTATATAGAGTATCCTGATCACCATTTTGTCCTGTTCCTGAGCAGCCATTTTGTTGCTGAGAATAAACCAGAATGGTGGGGAAAGTGTTAGCAGTTTTTGGATAAATAACATGGTTTGACACCATGGTCAGGTAATGGTCATTGGGAAAACCTCTAAGTGACTATCTAATATGGGCCAGTGCATATGAGACACAAAGAAATATGGCATCACTCCCACCTCCTAGAAACACACCAATAGGTTGGATACTCTATATTTCCCCTAAGTGTGAACGTATATATGTGTATCATATCCTGCTATAGACTGGTGTCCCATCCATGGTGTAGTGGTTCTTTGCCCAGTGTTAAGGCGTTAGGCTCCTGGATCCACCATGCATCATGGGATTACAGAGTTCCTTGGCTACACAGCGCGAGTAGCTAAAAACAAGGACTACCTCAAAGATGCTTGAAATGGTCAGAACATGAACTGGACTCTTCATAATGACCTGAGAGGACCTAGTACTCATAACTATAAAACTGTAATAATTATAATAATAATATCTGTTTGTGTAAAAATGTCAGCTTTTTCTAGAAAAAAAAGAATGATAAACGATAAATGTAGCAGGCTAATTTTTACATAGCCTATTTTTGATTTAAAAAAAAACAAAAACATATTTGTGTTTAAGACAGAAATTCTGTGTTAAATGATGTTGAGTAACCAAGTAGGTTATTTTTTTAATAGGCAACCATTTTTAAAAAAAAAAAAATTAATTGACTAATTATAGTCAATTTTCTTCAGGAAAGTATGTGAGCTTATGCTCCTCAAAACAAATGATGGTGTTGTTATAATTCATATTTTATGTTTTAAACATGATATGATGAATGTCAGACATTAATACATGTTTTTAGTTTATTTATCCTAGTATTGTTGTGGTATTGGATATTGGATATTGTGTACTATACTTGTTACTGATAGCAACGTAAATTATAGTATCATGACAACCCTATTTAAGCAAATGACGTAATATGATGATGTAGAAAAGAAAAACATGAAAAAATTAGTTTGATTGTTAAGCTTTGTTACTGTGGCACCTTTTGTGTCACTTGTATTGCAAAATCTGCCACTTTAACCTGAACTATGTTAGATATCCTGTACATCCTGTACCTTGAACTGGGTGTTTACTCTGTGTATATGTTTGTGTTCCTGGAACCATTTCACAACCTGCTTATCAGCATTTTCTATAATTAAATACATGATCCATGACAACAGCAAACATCACATTTGCAGTGTACACAGACCTCATGGCTAGTTAAAAATTTGAATTAAATGAATAACTGAGTTTTCTCAGTTCTCACTTTCTCTTTTCGGGTCACCTCTGACAGGTATCAAAGTCATTCTAGCACTAATGTCTCTGCTGTTATTCAGTGACCTACTCTCATATGGCATTAACTGTATTTATTTTCTTCCATAAAATGAACAGAACATTACAAATTAATCCTGACTCAAAACATTTTTAAATAAAAAGTATAATAACAGAATATTCTTATGTTCCATCTTATATAACACAGGATATGCAACATGTAGGGACTTGTTTCATTTATTATGGCAACACCATTGACATCCAATGCTCTGTCAGCAGACCAGGTCATGTGACCTACGTCATTCTTTCGTCATTCTTTCGTGTTGCCAGATTGCAAGATTTACCTTCACTGCAGCCAAATTTAATCACACATGTTAGAAACTTGATAATGTGGGCCATATGCTGGTTAAAAATGTACATATATTTTTTGCTTTTGCATTTTGACACATTTTAATTGAATTTTTTTAATATCAGGAGTTCCAGACTTTTTACAGTCTAGACATATATAGAAAACCACACCCTATTCTTTACATGTAGTTATGTACATTATAAAAGAATAGTAGAAAATATCTGGTGCCTTCATGTAAATCTAAAGTGCAATAGGTTTGAGTCCAAATTATATAACCCTAGAAGATCTCGAAGTGGGGACCAGGGACCCCCAGAGGTCCGAGAAGCACAGTCAGGGGTGTAAGATTTTTTATATATATATATATATATATATATATATATATATATATATATATATATATATATATATTTTTTTTTTTTTTTACAGATGTATTATTATTATGCTGCATGTGTATAAAAGTCTTTGTGTGTGTGTGTGTGTGTGTGTGTGTGTGTGTGTGTGTCGACATTACAGGAGGTTGGTCTTAGGTAACCCCTCTGTCTGCTCTGTTTCAAAAGAACGAGTGTAAAAACAGAAAGGGAACGAGAAAATCCTCAACTGCCACTAAGCCTGTTATAAACAGCACTCGTGCGGAAAAGCAGGCAGACTGCCCTGTGTGTGTGTGTGTGTGTGTGTGTGTATGCCCTTCTGTATGTTTGTGTCCTGAAAGGCGACATATCAGGTAAGATCTCCTTACCTGGACTCAAACACTCAAGCAAACATAATACTAAAAAACATTATATAAGGACATACATTTCAAAAAACACTGATATTCTTTTCTGTATTTCTATTCACACTTTCACAATCTAGGGACTCTGATTTAAAGGAGCAGTCCATAGTTTTTAGTGCCATCTGCTCTCTGCAAAGTGTATTGCAAATCTTATTAATGATATTGACAAGTGTTCACCTTCCCCACAAACAAATCATTAAAACAACATGCCTAGTAAGATGCTTGTTAAGATAAAGGGGTGAATTTCTGGGCTAGAAAAATATAAATCAGAGCTGAAAATACAAAGAGCAGCAATGCAAATCACATTTTTTCTAATGTATAATTAAAATTATAGGATTGTTAGAGAGCTAGAAACATGTTTATACTTTATAAACTGCACCTTTAAATAAACCCGGGTTTATCCCAGCTTGTTTTGACTGAAGAAGGACTGTGAAACACAGTGCAGTCTCAAAAAAGAAGCGGTGGTTGTTCAACACTTGTTGGGTTCTGGGTTGTGTCATTAACACTGATGAGATTGCAGGACTCAGAGAAGAGTTTGCAGACGACAAAGAAAGTGAGACAGATAGAAAAAGGGGAAGTGTGTGTGTGAGAGAGACAGAGAGGGGAGGGTAAAACAGAACAAATGTCAAAGCCAGTGCCAGAGTTGGAAAGGTACAGATGTTGAGGAAGGGGAAGAGCTGAGAATCTGTAAACTATACAGAGAACCATCAGTTATTCTGCCATGTTTGTCTATTAAAAGCATACATTCTCACTCTCTCTGTCTCTCTCTCTCTATGCTGAACTCTGTCTCACCTTTTCCATGTATCCTGCTTTCTTCCAGCATGGGTGCCATGATTCCTCCAGGTCCCAGTGAGCCAACCCTGGCGTAAACCAGCGGCATGGACTGTACCACCACGGGGACTCTGCGGGGGTGCAGGTGGATGGGGCTAGGGCACGGTGACATGACATGGGGCATGTGCAGGAACGGCTGCCCCCTGCGAGCGATGGAGGGTGGAGACGCCACCCTTGACGGAGACATCTTTAATCGCGGCACAGGAGTTATGACGGACGGAGGCGAGTTTGAGGGCAGCGATAATGACGATAAGGATGATGATGACGATGATGAAGAAGAAGATGATGATGAAGGAGACTTGGTGGATGAAACTGGAGGGGAGCGTGGCGAGAAACGCAGCAATGATGAGGAGGGTGATGATGATGATGATGATGATGATGATGACGACGATGATGGTGAAGAGCGGGATCTGTTGGTGGAAAGGTCTACAGGCTCGGTCTGCATCTGGAACAGGTCTGACGGAAAACGTTTTTCAGGTGAATGAGTCCAGAACCTTCTTTCCATCACTGACACGCCCATGTCTGCATAGCCACGGATCTCGGGAGACTGTTAAGGAAAGGAATAAAGGTAATTTAAATATGGCTCCTATCATGAATTTCCTTTGCTGCTCCTAAGGTGAATTGAAATTTCTGTTAAAAACAAAAAAAATATTAACTTGCACTTGTATTGTCTAAGATAGCTAGCCAATTTTCCTCTGCAAACTTTAACTAGCTATGTTATCTTGCTAAATACTTCTTTGACAAAGTTCAGTTAAGCAGTTTAGCAAGTAAGGCAACTTAGTTGTGCTTAGTTGTATGACTTTAAAGAAGCCATTTGTAAGGTTTGGCCTCCCTGCTGCCTGTGAGGGGGGAAAAAAACTTCATGAATGACAATCCTTCCCGTTCCCCCAAATGACTTCACACTCTTTGTTAAAACTACATATGCCGTTTGAGAAAAAGAAGCAGAGCTAAAATGAGGGGGCGGGTGAATTTCTGGGCCAGAAAAAAAACAACAACAAAAGACTGAAATGAAAAAACTAGCCAGATCTGTTGCATGTTGAACTTGCAAAACACATTTTTCACAGGGTATCATTTAAAGTACACGATTCCCCCAAGTCTAGAAGCACTTTTAAACATTACAAACGGCATCTTTATAGTGCAACGTATTTGTTAGAGCACTCACATTCATATTATAGACAGTGTCAAACAACATGTGCCTTAATTTTCCGCTGTGTTTCCTGCGGTCGACTGGCTTGGAGGTTTCTCAACTGAAATGAAACTTGTTTTGAAACCTCATATCTCTCTCGCTCTCTCTCACCCTCCCGCGCGGGCGACGCTCGTCTAATTTTCTCATCTTCATCGTTCCTCTTCTC
The DNA here is from genome assembly GCA_037576815.1 of Pangasius larnaudii. Classification (NCBI taxonomy): domain Eukaryota; kingdom Metazoa; phylum Chordata; class Actinopteri; order Siluriformes; family Pangasiidae; genus Pangasius; species Pangasius larnaudii. The sequence continues at coordinate 12,961,627 of CM074941.1, read as the reverse complement.
CTCCTACACAGCCCGTTTCCAACCCCTTATTCGGAAGAGAAAATGAAGGAGGGGGTTCCTCCTGCTTATTACCGCTCATTTTCCGAACTCAAAAAGCTTCTGGACAGCATGGGGGGTGGGAGGGGGTTCAAAGTTTCCAAGAAAATAAAAAAAGATGCTTTGGCACTGAGCCTGATCAAACAGCACACGCATGCTTCAACCGTCCACTCTGCTATTTCGCACTTCAAATGCGGGACTTTGTAGCCCACGCACAAAAACCTCACGCAAACAACACTGAATGCAATGGGACAGATAGACAGAGAGAGAGAGAGAGAGACACGGAGAGAGAGACAGAGAGAGAGACAGAGACACGGGGGGAGGTGGGATCGGTCTGTGCACACTGTCCTCACTCTGCAGTGTGTTCTGTGATCTACAAACATTAACCAACAAAATATCCAAAGACAATAATGGTAAGGTTAGGTAAGGAGAACTAATAGTAACAGGCCTATTTAGAAAATGTTAAACTTTTGTGTTTGTTTGTGTATATATTTCTAACACAGTGCCAGAATCACATTTTTCTATTTCTAACAGACTTTCGCTTTCTCAGTATGAGCAGCTCAGCATTCAGAGAAGTAGCCACAGAACCTGCATGCTAAACTAGCCAGCTAATGTTATCATTGAACACAAAAGTGCATTTGCATTTGCCTGTACTTAAATATATCATTGAAAAGGTTGTTGTTGTTTTTTTCCACATAATCAAATTAAGAGTCGGATACTGAAATCTCATTGTGACAAATTTGAGCTAGTTTACTAGAAGTTAGCTATCCACCTAGTTAGTTAGGTATGCTGGCTAGCAAATTTACCTAATTTTCTGATTAAAAAAAAAAATCATGCTTGTTCTGTTAATTTTAAGTTTTCACAGGTTTGGCTGCTGTTAAATAAACTGCCAAAAAGACTCAGATACTCAGAAAAGTAAGTAAGTGACACATGTAAGCTAGTTTTACCTCTCTAGCTATCCACCTAGCTAGAGAGGTAGTTTGCTAGCAAACATATCTTCATGTAACTGAGTAGCAAAATCATGCTTGTTATCATGTTAATGTTATATGTTCCCAGGTTGGGCTTCTGTTAAATAAATTGCTATAAAAATCACTCGGATACTGAAATGCCACTTCGACAAATGTTTAGTTTACTAGCAGGTAGCTAACTGTCTAGCTAAACAGGCAGTTAGCTAGGTATCTAGCAATATGACTAGCAAATGTACCTAATGTAAGTGAGAAACAAAACCATGTTATTTTATGGTCATTTTATACTTTAAGAGATTTGGCTGCTGTTTAATAAATTGCTGGGGAAAAAATACAACATACTACACAAGTCAGATATGGAAATCTGACCTTGACAAATGCAAGCTAGTTTACTGGCAGTTACCTAGCTGCCTACCAACAGAGGTGGTTCACTAGGTAAGCAAGCTAGTTAGCATATCGAATGTAACTTTATATTTTCAGTGGTTTGGCGAATGTTAAATAGATTGATAAAAATAAATAAATAAATAAATAAATACAGACTGAGATACTAAAATCCAACAAATGTAACAAATGTATGCTAGTTTACTTTTTTTTAGCTAGCGACTGACCTAGAGCAGTGGTTAGCTAGGTAAGCAAGTTAAATAGCTGGCTAGCAAACACACTTAATGTAACTAAATCTTGCTTGTCATGCTGTGGTAACACTATACTTCCAGAGGTCTGGCTGTTGTTAAATAAGTTTCTATGAAAATGACAATGTAAATGGAGACAGATATTGAAATCTGACTGTGACAAATGTATGCTAGTTCACTAGCAGTTACATAACCACCGGACTAAAGAAGTGGCTAGCTAGACAACCAAGTTAATTTAGTAACAAAATCATGCTTGTTTTATAACTGAGTAACAGAATCATGCTTGGTATGCTAATGTTATATTAACTAGCAGTTTATTAGCCGCTAGCTATTTGTCAGGAAGACTTGGGAGTGTTTTCAAAAGTGTTGCCCATTGCTGGCATTTCTAATGAAAGTAAAGATTAAGGGTGATGTTTTGGACATTTAAAACACTTTAATGCTTCAAAATTAATGTTTAATGTTCATGGGTACATTAATTAATGTTACTGCTTTATGATAATTAGCTTATTGGTAGCACTTCAAGCAATTTGTTGGGTACATCTGAAAAGGCATTATCTCTATCCGTCTGATTTTCATCCAGTTTTAAGTAATAACTGCTAGCTGGCTAATGATTACACAGTGACGTCACGGCATAACATTTTAGTGAGCGTGAAGCTGCTTACCCGCCGCTGCACCTGCACGGGCTCTGCTCTGACTCTCAGGACAGGCATCCCGTCCAGCATCAACATCCTGACCATGACACACACAAGGACACAAGACAAAAAAGAGACATGTTGGTTTTTCTGTTCACCAGAAGTGACAATATGATTACGTGAAAATCAGAGCAAAATATTGCCCAAGCACATAGACAAACCTAATAAAAACAAAAATGAGTGGGTAAAAGAGAAATGAATTGAAAAAGAGAGAGCAAGAGTCAGAACGAGTGTTTAGTCTAACAGCATGTGACAAGCCAGACCCGGCAGGGCTGGTAAGGTGTAATGAACTGTTCGAGTCATGTTATGAATCCTTTTGACAGTCATGGAGCTCATAAAATCAGTAGTGCTTAAGTGAGATGTTTGGATATTTAAGCTAACCTGAATTTGCTTTCCATGTGTAATAACGACTCATCCTGTATGTTGTGTGTCTCATTCTGATTTTATCCACAGTGTAGATCAGAGACATGCGTGTGTGTGTGTGTGTTTGTGTGTGTGTTGGCACAAATACTACTGAAATGTCATAAGGTTCAGCTATACACATCCAACACCTACTAAATATTTTTTTTTGTTGCAGCCAGGAACCTCTTCCAGTGTTCATAAAATGCCTCAGAGCTCCTTATGATTGCAGAAGATTTATTTAAAATTTTTTGTATAAGTACATTACCATAATGCAACTTTTCAAATATTAGGTACATTAGGCAATATTATATTAATTTTTTGGTGCCATTAAAGGTTTTTATTCCTGAACTTTCTACCCAAACCGATTCCACTATGATAAAATTTACACAGAAGTTGGATTTGGTTTTGCATAATAATAGCAAATTATTCAATCAGGTTTATATCTATAATAACTAAAGAACAACTATAACAACTTTGACACTTCTGTAATAAAATCTCCACCACCATTAAAACAAGGATTTAAGGGTTCCCTCTTAAAGAATTGTATATATATATTTATCTTTATTAAAGTGATTGTATATGTTTATCTTTATTTATTGGATATTGCATATCTATCTCTATATACTCTCACTTTAAGTCCCTTTAATACTGCTACCTTTACACGTGTACATTCATGCAGTTATCCAATCAGCCACTCATGTAGCAGCAGTGCAGTACATAAAAACATGCAGATACAGGTCAGGAGCTTCGGTTAGAATTACAAACATTAGAATGGGGGGGAAAAAAAAAAGTCATTTCAGTGACTTTGAGTTTAGCATGATTGTTGGTGCCAGGCGGTTTAGTTTGAATATAGTAAACTGCTGATCTCATGGGATTTTTGTGCATAACAGTCTCTCGAGTTTACACCGAATGGTGTGAAAAACAAACAAACAAAAAACATCCAGTGAGCAGCAGTTCTGCAGATGGAAAGACCTTGCTGATGAGAGAGATCAGAGGAGAATGGCCAAACTGGTTTGATCTGACAGGAAGGCTACGTATCTCAAATAACCACTCTTTACAACCACAATGAGCAGAAAAGCATCTCAGGAAACAAACCATGTCGAACCTAGTGTTGGATGGGCTACAGCAGAAGACCACGTTGGGTTCCACTCCTGTCAGCCAAGAACAGGAATCTGAGGCTACAGTGGGCACAGGCTCACAGATGACCTTTTTCCAATCTTCAACTATCCAGTTTTGGTGAAATCCTACTTGGTTAATAAAACGCTTTTTGACTCTGATTCAAAGAGACAAACTAAAGCATGAAATGGCAATACTAGAATTCCTTAGCTTGCAATTCTGACAGACATTTACCTGTTTGCAAAGAGTGTGCTAATTCAGGAACTTTGCTACTGCAACCACAATACCAGCTTTATCAGCATTATCAGCACTATTACAGTTACTATTACTATATAACTATCCATTCTGCAATTTGGATTAAATTATTGGACTGTGTGCTCACCATCATTGCTTCGTATCGGATGTTAAAATGTGGCAGAAATGTAATAGAAGTTGCCCCTCATATAAACACTGGCCACACATGCTTCAGTGGTGGTAGTGGTGGTGGTCGGAGGGTGAGCAGGTCAGCTATGCTTTTACAGCTCAGCATATACAGTAGCATGGTGATAAATGACCATGGTTGATTGCGTCCAATTCTCTACCGTGCTCGCTGATTCAGGAGCAACCCAGGGCAGAAACATGCTGACTGCTTTGGCCTCTGCTGACCTGGAATTTGTTGTGTGTGTGAGCAATGAAGCAGACAGGATGTCAAAGGAAATGGGTGGGGTCTTGGATGGCTGCACAACAATTATAATTCCTTGACCCAAGCTCCAAAAAGTGTGTGTGTGTGTTTAGCGAACACCCAAACCAACTTTAATAGCACCATAATCCTCCTTGATACATATGGTGTACATATTCACCAGAGGACTCCCACTTTAAGGCAGCTCACCTTACCTCAGGCCAGCCATCAGCATCATGCCTTCCATCTTGCAGTAGACGTCTGCGAGAGCCGTATGTTACACAGCTGTGCCTCTGTAACACCTCATACAACCTAGATGAGGCTTGAACGCACCCCTGAGCATCAATAAATCCCCACTCTAAGGGTTTGTTGCCATATCCAGGCACTGCGAGAGTTCAGGAAGCGGGCTCTCAGCATTAGTCACAGGATCAGCACGCGGACGGTGACATTGTAATGGTTACAAATGGCTAACCAGGTTTGCATTAATGGGAAGGGATGGGATCAATGAAAGGCTGAGGTTGGGATCAGGATTGGAATCGAATTGCCTATGTGGGAAGGAGAGATTTTCTTTGGCACCCGTTTTGATGAGGGAGAAGCTTTGGTGAAGGAACAGCTGGCCAAGATCAACCTCATTCAGAATGAGGCATGACATGTCAGTGATGGAAGTCAAAGAAGGACAAAATCCACTTTAGCCTCAACTTGGGAAAGGATCAGGGGCTACTTCTCGGATGTGGTTAAGAAATGCTTCTCACAAATTAGTGACTTAAGAGTGTTGTCAGCTTTTTGTACATACTGAGATCTGTCGTAGTTCAGCACTTGATTAGTTTGAATTGAATTGTTGTGGTCTACATACTAAACTGAGTAAGCATTCTTATTGCAAAGTCCATTTTTATTCCAGGAGTACGCCTTATCCTAGTCTGATAAACTCGCCAACAGAGATTTAACTGTGCAAGTCATCTTTTGGCTCAAAGTGCAGAGAACTGCACATAGACAAGAAAGCAATGAGTCAATGTTTTTTGTAAAGGAGATGGTCAGTTTCGAGTGCACAACCTCAGTCGGGTCAGCACAACTTCCTTCCACGCTGTTGCTCCGCCAATAACCAGTTTGAGCTTTGTGCCTCCTGGATAAACACAACCTACTCCACCTCTACTCAATAATCTCCCTCGTGTTAGTGACAGATAACAGTGTAAATGGAAATTGGACTGTGTGTTTGAACTGGCCACAGTAGAATGGAACTTCTGTCAAATGTAACTGTGAAAAAGAAAGTGTAAAAAAAAAAAAAAGTGTAAAAATGTAGTTAAAAAAGCTATACTTTAAAGTTCCATCTAAGACCCTTAAGGGTTCTTTGGTTTGTCTCTCTGTGGGAATCCTTATATAACTCTCTACGTATAATTCTACAACAGATGTTTTCCCTTTCAGAAATGTTTCCAAGGAACGCTTGAGAAACCTTTTTTTTTTTTGTAAAAGTGTACTGTAGATCAGCATCAGTTAGCATGATCTTATTTGCATAATGGTATGTTCCTATATGGTTTAGGTCACACATGAGGCACTCTGAAAAAAGTTTAAATATCAAAGCTTCAAAGGTTCTTTGGCTTCTAAGGGAAGCCATAAAAGTTCCATGTATAGTATGTCCACTGCTACAACAGAGGTGCCCTGTCAGAAAGAGATTCAAGTAGAACCCCTTTACAAAAGCAAAGAATTACTTAACTCTCAAAACAAACCTTGAGTAACCCTTGTTTTCTAGGAGTAGAAGACTGGACTGTCATAAAACATCTCCAGCACAGAGTGATCTGGATCTTATAGTCATAATCTAAGATCAAGGCCACCCCAAACCTCCCCTGAGTCCATGCTGAAGGTCTACCTAAGTATCTACTTTGGAGCCCATGCTATCTGAAGCTGATGTCAGTGACAGATAACAGAGATGTCTCAGACTTCCCGGACTGGACCTGCATTCAGGAACACGCAGACCTCTCCTGCTGGATTCTCCTGCTTTGCGTAATCAGACCTCGCCAAAAAAAACCCAGAGTGACTTCAGACTTTCCATTTCAGCGGCGCTAGTTTTCCTTGGCGGATGACTCGAGTCGGATGGGGGCTGCTGCCGGGCAGAGCCAGGACACTGCTCAGCCTCACAATATGTGTGTGTGTGTTAGGAGAGGTGCACTATTTCACTGGTCTGTTTTCTATGAGAGACAATATGCTATGTCCAAGAAATAACTGGAAAGGCTTTTGGATGCAACCAACAACAATAAGAACCAAAATAACAAATCAAAATGTTACAGTTTTCTGTAACAAAAGTCCTTCTGTTTTGGTTTTTAAGGACTTCATGAATACTGCCAACAGATGGGGACACAATATTTCTTACATTTTAATACATTTCTTTAGAGTTTAAATATAACTTCATAGATTCACAAATCTTGTAGCTGTTACCAGAACCGGTAAAAAAATGTATTCATTATGAATACAGTAATAAACATAATAATATCCTGGAGCTTAAAACAGATAGGTTTTCGTATTGCTATATAAATAATTCCTTCTTGCCTTACAGTGAAAGCACTGTCTAAATAGTCCCCACTTGTCATCCAAGACACTACATAAATATTTGAGACTATCTCCTGCAGATTTACTAAGTTGCTTCTGAAATTAAGCTTCTGCACTTTCGATGTCTCTCTCTCCCTATAAGAGAGCTAGCCAAAACACACTCCCTTCTCACATCTGCTATTGATTTGGGGCATGGCCCGAACACCTCGGTTTCTATCTGTCTGCGTAGTCACACAGACACCCTACAACCTGGCTGAGAGCAGGTCGAGCTTCCTGGAGTCTGAAAGTATGCAAGAGGCTTTTATAGGATGTATGCTGCCTGTTAAGCATAGTACAGTGTTACAGTAAGACGGATAGCTTTTTCTCTTTTACAGTAGACTCATCAGAGCTGACAGGATGTGCTCCAGACTGACACATGCAAGAAAAAAAAATGTCACAAGGCTGTCTTTCCTGTCATGCTGAAATCCAAAAAGCTTGAACAAGACATTTTCCATGGCTTTTTATGCAGATCATTTCTTCATCACGACCCTGCCTGTCACCAGAGTCAACACTCTGTTCTGAGTTCTTGTGTTTCTTTTACAATAATGAGGTTATGATCTGATCTAAGATCAGCACAAAAAGCCCATTCTCCCTCTAGGCCTCTTGGGCCCAGGCTGGATCTGGTGCTGCCGTAC
>CM074941.1:12935389-12947300 GCA_037576815.1 Pangasius larnaudii | reverse complement strand
TTATTTTTTCTCTCCCACTCTCTCATTCTCACCTTCTTTTGCTGTTCCTGCTTTTTTCTTTCTTTCTTTCTTTCTTTTTCAGGAAACAGGTTTTGAAAGCAAGTTTTTTTTTTTCGAGTAAAGAAAGGAGTAGGTCATGGATTTAAATTTGTATATGTATGTATGTATGTATAATATCATGCAGTTACAGATCAAGGACTTCAGTTAATGTTCACTTCAAACATCTTGAACATGGGATGATTATTGGTGCAGAAGGGCTGGTAGGAGAATTTCAGAAACTGCGGATCGCCTGGGATTTTCATGCATAACCATCTCTAAAATGTACACAGAACAGTGTGAAAAAAGAAACATCCATTGAGCGGCAGTTTTACAGCCAGAAACACCTAATAGGAACTCAAATAACCACTCTTTACAACCACGGTGAGCAGAAAAGCATCTCAGAAAGCACAACATGTCGAAACTTGAGGTGGATGAGCTACAGCAGCTGAAGACCACATCAGGTTCCACTTCTGTCAGCCAAGAACAAGAATATGAGGCTACAGTGAGCACAGGCTCATGGAAATACAAGTTTTTTTTAGCTTCCACAATCTTTCTAGTTATAAATTCATATTTGTATCGACCTCTTTAAACACCCAGGTGGTAAATGAAATAAAAGAAGTGTACTTTTTTTTTTTTTTTTAAATGTCTATAAAATCATCTGTCTGAAACTCAGTATCCACTCGCTGAGAGTATTGAAAATGTGGCATAGTTTATTTTTTATCAATCAGACATAACTGAGCAAGCTGATTGGACTGTTGATATTGGCCCAGGCTCGTCAAGTCCTCTGATTGAATTTCCTATGGCTTGTGTATTCCCGTGCACTGTGATAACATTGGGAAAGTGTGGAAAAGCCCAGAATGTATATTTATTGTCTTGGATTGCAGAGTTGCCCAGTAGCTCAGATGGCGACCTGTGGAAATAATTTTCCTCTACCTCACTTTAATGATATAATTTGAGAGCAAGTTGATACAGGTGTCAGGCAAATGAACAAAATGTGAGAAAAATGTGTTTTAGGTAATCTGAATACAAGTTGTGCTTTTTTCAGGGTGATTGTGTTTAGCTCTCAGTTGTACTGTCACCATGAGAATACAAACGATTACACAAATTGTGTCACAAGTGATTATTTGAATCATGCTTATTCAAAAGGAGGAGCCGACAATTGGTATAACAAATAAACTATAATACATATATATATATATATATATATATATATATATATATATATAAAATATAATAAAATTGTCCTGGAGAATTATTGTTACTAGTTCTGCCTTCAGTTTCAATCCTAGTTAATGCTGCCTAACTAGCTAGCTAACATGTTATCTTCCTAACTAGCTAGCTAAAGTTATCTTCCTAATTAGCTATTTAATGTTATGTGCTTAAATAGCTAGCTAACATGTTATCTTCCTAACTAGCTAGCTAATACAGTCTGCCTAATTAGCCAGATAAATTATTTTGGCTAACTAATTAGCTAGCATTATCTCTTCTATTAGCTACCCAATTAGCTTGATAAAAGGCTAACATGTTATCAGCCTAAATAGCAAGCAAACACATTATCATCATAATTATCTAGCTAAGATGTTTTCTGCCTAACTAGCTAGCTAACATTTTCTGCCTCATAGCTAATTAACTTGTTGTCTTCCTTGCTAGCTTGCTAAAGCCTTACTTTTAAAACGTCTAATATAACCGATCTGTTTAGTACAGGAAGTAAAAAGGCACAGACATGACTGCTATTAATTCCACATTTCATTCTGATATTAATGGTGTTTGAGTACACTGGAGTATTTATGGCAGGCTAGCTAATGAACGTATGGTTTATTTACTGCTGGATAATAGCGTGAAAAACATTGAGGCAAGGTATCTTGACATGAAAATTTAATACTGATGCCTAGAAGAAAGACATTTGTGCTAAATTGCTCACTTTCCTAGCATTCTCCTGTGATTGTGTAAAATCCAGAGCTACACTACAGCTCTATCTATCTGTGAGCCATATTTTAGGTTTAGCTTAAGCTCCATTTACATCCAGACATGTTGGATAAAAAAGACACTGGAAAGGAAAAACCCTGAAGTAAAAGAAAAGCTCTGAGTGAGTGCAACTGTAGGTAGGTTGCTAGCAAAGCTAGTGATGTGTGATAATAATGTAAAGCCTGGGGCTAGCGTATGCCTGACTGCTCTAACACCTGCCCTCAAATCCCAGACACCACACTAATGAAGGGGAAAACATGGTGTGTGTGTGTGTGTGTGTGAATAAAAACCTGAGGCTATTCTGGAGGTATATCAGTGTCAAGATGTGGTAGTGATGTGTGGTAGTGATGATCGTAGCCACTCACTGATTTGATGCCAAACAGAGTCTCCTCGAACTTCACCAGTCTTCCATTCATCATTACAAGTGTGTGTGTTTGTGTGTGTGTGTGTGTGTGTGTGTGTGTGTTGAGTATGTGTAAGTGTAAAGATATATACACACACCACACACATACTACTAAGGACTGTCAGAATAACATGTTCCTCTTTTAGCCTTTTAAATTAATAATTTTCTAAACTTCTTGCCTAAACATCTTTGTCACGTGATATATATCTTTTAATAGTATCAATATTGCATAGTTTTTTAAATAAGTACTTATCTGAGTAGTTTATTTTATTTATTTACGCACTCCATACCATGACATTATGCTATACCTTATGTAGTAAGCAAATAGAATAGATAGTAGTGAATAGATATTCGTTTAGGATTTTCCCTCTGTGTAAAAGGGACTGAAATACTTAAAAGTACAAATCCAAATTCACCTTTCAGAGGAATCTGACAGCCCTAATACACACTCGCTGGCACTGCAGATATATCAGAAGGGAGTCATCTTCTCTCTCAGATCTTCACCAGGATCTGGAGTCGTAGTAAATTATTCGTAACCACAGTCTGTTATTAGGAAGCTGTTGAAGCACAGCACCTGTTGGAAGTGGGCTGGAGTCTCTCTCTCTCTCTCTCTCTCTCTCTTTCTTTCTCTCTCTCTGTATCTATCTATCTATCTATCTGTAGTGAGGAGGACAGACCTGCTGCCACGGCAACCCCATAATCACACTCCTGAACACCTTCCAACCTCCCCCATGCCACATTTCTCTCTTTCTCTCACTCCCTTTATCCTTCTCCCACTTATGACATAGACAAGCGAGAGGAGTATAATGCTCCACATTCAATCTGTAAGAGGAAGAGTCCACATTATTTAGTAACTATCATGTGTCTAATAACGAATATAAAGATTGCTGTTAGTTGGCACTGAATTCTGATCTGCAGTCCTACTCAAAGAGATAGAAAAAGACCTAAGTACAGTGGACAAATTGTGAAATACTGTATGTTTAAAATTGGGTTGAGTGACACTGTTGCCAGATCTACAGTTTTTCCACAGCTAGTTTACTATCTTCTGGAACAATGTATACATGAGTGGTGGATGTGGTTGTTGGTTGACCTTTGTTGATTTTCCGCTTTTGTCCTGCGGCACAACAGAGGTCCTGCTCATGTAACATGGTTTCCTCTTAGATGGATCTCTTCCAGGTGTTTCTGTTTGAGGCAACTTCTTTCCAGTTGTTGAGACTGATGTTGAATTTCTTCAGGCTATTTTTGATGTTGTCGTTGACTTTTTTTTTTTTGTTCCCCTTGTCGTCACTGTCCTTCCTTCAACTGGACATACTGAATCTGCTTAGGGATGTAATATAATAAGATATACTATGTGGACACCTGTTTGTGGACACCTGACCATCACATCCATATGTGTTTGTCGAAAATCCCATTCCAGATTTAGTCCCTCTTTGCTGTTATAATAATCTTCTGAGAAGGTTTTCCAATAGATTTTGGATTTGTGGCTGTAGGGATTTGTGTTCTTGTAACAAGAGCATTAGTGAGGTCAGACACTGATGTCGAGTTGAGGAGGTCTGGGGTGCAGTCGATGTTCCAGTTCATCCCAAAGGTGTTCTATGGGGTTGAGGGCAGGGATGTGTGCAGGACATTCAAGTTCTTCCACTCTAACCTTGGAAAACCATGTCTTCATGGTGCTTGCTTTGTGCACAGGGGCAATGTCATACTGGAACATGTTTGGGTCTTTTAGTTAAAGTGAAGGGAAATTGTAATGCTACAGCATACAAAGACATCCTATACAATGTATGCTTCCAACTTTGTTGCAACAGTTTAGGGAAAGACAACATATGGGTGTGATGCTCAGGTGCCCACATACTTTTGGTCATATAGTGTATTATAACTCCACTTCCACCACTGAAGAAAGGAGATCCACAGCAATCTGTATGTTATCCATATGGGACCATCGACAGTCACCAGTGCAGAAATTCCAATGATTCTAAAGGTAGATTTTTCCACATGGGATGATTTTTGTCCTTTGCTTTAATCTGGGAATTGTATCTGCTCACCAACCCAGTCCTGAGTTTGTGTGTGTGTGTAAATTAACATGTTAGATGTGTGAGAGCCACCATACTTATCTGAGCACACATGGGAGATGAATTTTCTTGTTAGCCCTATACTGGGAGTGATGGGGGTTGAGATTGTTGAAATCTCACTGGACAAGCACAGCAAGGGTTGCCACGGTGATCTAATCAAGATGTTTGTGTTTGGGAATGAAGCCTGGTACACCCCACATATTTACACCCCCCCCACACACACATATATATACCGCCTTCATAATTGGATACAGATAAGGACAAGTGATTTCTCAAGGCCATGTACTATCATGAAACCCTTTTCCAAATCCTTCAAGTGATTATGATTCGATCACAGCACTATTACACTTCCCAGCATCCACCGTTATCAGTATAAGTGAATCATTATAACTTGGGCGAATCAATAGGCACCTAGACTCAACCTGAATGAATCAATACTTGTTCTGTGCCTAGTGTATGGGGGGGGGGGGGGGATACACAGACTATCAAGAAATGATACACAGACTATCAAGACATAGAAACAGAACAATTCAGACAAATTGTTTAAAAATCCAGACATTATTTGGAACTTTTTGTTTTTTGGAATTCTCAGATAATGCATTTTTCCTCCGTTGCGCTACTCCCCTGGCTTAGAATAAGGCGTCTTCCTGCCAAACTGTTCTTGGAGATCAACTCCCCCACATACACACACTCACACGCACACAGAGTCTGCAGGGGGTCAGGGAGTGTATATATAAGTGCACGTGTGTATATGAAGACAGCATTTCCTCATTTGCACTGTTCCCACAGCCTCCATTTTTTTTGCTGTTGTGCTTCACGATCAATAATGCTCCAATTTCGCTGACACACTCTGTGAGTGTGCATATGTGTGTACTTGATTATGGGTTTTGAAATTGAACGTTTGGTAGTTGAGAAATTCCTCCCCTAACCGAGTCAGCCATTGATGAAGGATTTCCAGCATCCTCTGCTAATTCGCTCCAGAAACCCAAGTGGCCAGACATCATTTATTGGAAATGTTTCCCACCCTGAATCCCCATCAGATTTTTATTTGACTTTTGCCAAGGGGTGTGTGTGTGTGTGTGTGTGTGTGTGTGTGTGTGTGTGTGTGTGTGTGTGTGTGTTTGGGCTGTGTGTGTGGACAGCAAACACACACACACACACACACATACATTCACAAGCACTGCCACGTCGTTTGGGGTCTGTTTCGGCCCCCTTGCAGCCCCCAGCACGCAGCAGGAAAATGGGAGACAGCCCTGATCTGTGGCGGGGTTGAATACTCGGACGATGAGAACATGTGGTGGAGTGAAAGAGGGGGGTGCTGACTGGCCTGTGGAAAAAAAGAGAGAGAGAGAAACATGTCATGATTCAGAGGAAAAATAGTGCATTTTACAACCTTGTTCGTTCAGATTGGAGGCATGTAAAAGCAGACGTGATATTAGAGCTTTGTGATTATGTAGATCCAATCACAAATCTCAAAACTAAAATTCTTACCGAATGCTTGAATGATAAGTAATACAGAGACACACGTACACACACATACTCATTCAGAAGAGCCAGATGGTTGTAGGCTGAAATGCCCATCAGCCTGGATGACAGGAAGTAAGCATATCGGAAGCATCTTGTGATAAACATAACACATGCACTGATAATATATGTAGCGCTGAGAGGTTATTAAGCTTTTGATTAAAAAGAGAGAAAGAAAGAGGAATGGAGAAGAAAAGAGGAGGCCAGACTAGACAAGCCGCCTGTGCGACAGAGCCGATAGAGAAGCCTGAGTGTTAAAAGGAGGAGGAAGAGTGATAAATAAAAGGTTGGCTGGGAGTATGAGTGTGATCTGGGGGAGAGGAGGGAAGACTTGGCGAGGCCTGATGTTCCTGGCGAGGCCCTCGGCCCCGTCTCAGAGTGGCTCTGTTCAGAAGAGGAGCTCGCTGTTTTTCTTTTTTTGTTTGTTTTCCTTTTTTTAATGGCTAGAAATCATGAGCTCATTCGCACCACAACCTCTGCTCAGCATTCCAACACACAACCGCCACCATGCTTCATTTCTGCAACATGACATCAATGGAATTCTAATTATTGTAGAGCCATCATACAGTATTTTTGCAATAATAATGGTAGCATGTCTGTAGTTCATGCAGTTCTGTGCATGGTGTAATGTAGTATACAAAGAGGCAGGAGTATGCTATAGTGATATGCTGCTATATATCTTGCTTACTGCTATACTCTAGCATTTTTTGTATACTACATTACTGTAATACCGTATCACTGCTATACTCCAGCATTTATTATATACTATATTACTGTAACACTGTATCACTGCTATACTCCAGCCTTTTTTCAACCTAATCCCTATCTCCTACATCAGTAGTGTATGTGTGGTGCATCGGGGTAGCATTGCTCCCTGGTTGATCCTGACCTCAGGTTACTGTCTGCATAGAGATTTGCATGTTCTTCCAGTGTCCATGGGTTCCTCTGGGTTCTCTGGTTTCCTTCCAAAAACATCCCGCTAAATTGCCCCTAGGTGTAGGAATGTATGTGTGTATGATGCCCTGTGATTGACTGGCATCCCATCTTGGGTATATTCTCACTTTGTTCATAGGGTGTATTCTGCTTCCGTCTCAGTCTCTGTCTGTCTCTCCGCTGAGGTCCTCTTGAAGAAAGGACACAGACGGAGATTTGAAAATTTTGTTGTTTACAAAACTCAACACAGACATCATTAGTCATTCAGCTAATTCAGAAAAGAGCATTTGGAATAGTTTCTAAATGACTGCTTGTAACAATCGTTTATGTTTAACAATATGCAAGAAATCAAGAAAATAACGCTCCTAAAATTGACCAACTCTGAATCATGCAGTTTAATGTGCTTGTCATCACATATTTTTCGAATTAGGTTATGCCAAAATCTAGGGTGGGTCTGGTTACAGAGAGGGCTAATGGTGTTTTTTTTTTTTGTGTGTGTGTGTGTGTGTGTGTGTGTGTGTTAAAGAGACCAGAATATGCCCTATGCAACACAGCTGGTTACGGCCCCTTCTGCCCCCCCTACCCCCCCGGCCGACGTTGTTCTCCGGTGCCAGGTTAGGACAAAGCTACAGTGTTCCACACACACAACAGCTGGGCAGCTCCAGGTGAAACAGACCACCAGAATGTGGCAAGGGACACCACACACATGCACACTGCCTGAGGTCCTTACTGTGGCAATTACATATGCAGCACTTCAAGTGGCCTACAACTGAAGTCATGAGCAAATGCATGCGTAAAGAAGCATGCATGAAGGAGAAATGCTAAACAGTGATGGAAATGATGTGAAGAAATACAGCTCCTGCAAACCACAGTGCACTGCGGTCACGCCACAGAAACGACATGTTTATTATGTTCGCAGTCAGCACAGGATTCATTGTTTACTCGCCGAATGCTTGTGACGCAAGTTCAGAGAACTCATTCACGCAGCACAGGCATGTTTATTCGTTCAGAGATCGATATTAATTTTGTCACTTTACTCTATACAAAAAGGAGGACTGCTTTTGTCTCCTGAAGCACTATAACACCATTAATAAATACAGCCAACCTCAAATGCCTCACTCACTTAAAGGATCCATTTTAGACCCCTCCCTATACCTAAACTGACCTCGTCCCCTCTGTTGAAATCTCTATACCTTATAGGTTACCTTTTAAATTAAAAGAGCCAGAACTGAGTAGCTCTGCTGTGATGTGGTGGAGCTCATTTCCAGCACAGAAAATTCCAAAATAACCCCTTAGGTTCTCACCAATGTTACAGTCTTGAGCAAGATCACGACAGAATTATATACACTCTCAGAAAAAAAGGTTTCCTCTAACACCCTAAAGGAGTATTCTCTTTGTTCTTCTGTGGGAACCTTACAGTAGAACCGAGAGCTTACTTTACAGAAAAGGTACTCGGTAGAACCCCATTAGGGAGCTAGAACCCCAAAAAGCCCTGGAGGATCCCTTTTTGCTAAGAGTGCAACTGATATTTAGCTATGTTTAATGTCACAGTCGTTTATTTAATACCTTAATTTAAAAAAAAAACAAAAAAAAAACACTTAATTTTAGATGAATTCTAGCTGTTTATATTTAGCATATTGGAGTTTAGATTCAGAGTAATGCTAGTTTCTGGCTTTAAAACCTTACTTTATAGTGTTATAAGCTAGCTAGCTAACATACTCCAATGCAGCCTCTCAGTTGTAGCAAGTATTTATTTAACATTCAATATATTTATTTAAGTATTCCAGCAAAAGTATTTAATACTTTTTTTTTTATTAATATTTTTGCTAGCTTGCTATTTATGTGAAGATAACATACTCCAGCGTCAGTCCCCCAGTCTAATACTAGCCACTTAATTCCTTATTTCATAGCACTTTAAACTATCTAGTTATTTATGTTTAGCTAACATAGTAAAAGACAGGCTCCCAGTGTAATGCTAACCAGTTAGCTGTATTCAGTACCTCATTTTATAGCACTATAAGTTAGCTAGCTATTTATGTTTAGCTAGCAAACTCTTTCCAAACCTAGTTACCTTATGTGAATGCTATTTAGCTAGTGTAAGTGCAGAGTTACACAATTTCTGATGATTAAAAATACTTCTCAGTGTATTTCACTAAGGCAAATAAGTAAGTGACACGTGACAGCACATGACCTTTATGTGAACAGCGTAGTTACATATCTACGTGATTTCAGCTAAACAGAAGCCTGTAACAAGCAACCATTTTGAGCCAATATTGCAAGTTACAGTATTTTTATGGTATCTTATAACTGATATTTAAAATTACAGATCTTGGAATCTTTAATGTCTGGAGTTTTAATGGAGGTAGACAGAAAAATTTATCAGCTGCTATGAAATGTTTGGCTAGCTGGTGTTGCATTACCTGGAAAAGAAAAAATCTAAATATTTAAATGCGCCTATTAAGTACAGACTTCATGCGAAGAAAGACTCTACATGAGGAAGACTACTTATGTATGATCTAAACCTCTGACACCACCACTGGCCGACCCTCAAAATACCTGAATACAAATGAAGCGTGGATATTTTCCCACTTCAAGCCTTATTTTGCTACACGGGCGAATTGCATGTTACAGTGATTAGCAAAAAAGGCCCGGTCTCTCAAATGTCTCCCCACAGTGTAATGAGATGACAGCAAACCTGAGAGTGAAGCGAGAGAGAGAGAGAGAGAAAGAAGGAGAGAGAGAGAGAGAGTGAGGGTGTGAAAGAGATGGATGTTATTTTTTTTGCGGTAAGACATGTATCTGAAAAGCTCAAAGCTCAAAGCAAAGCTGTGGTGCAGAACAAAAAAAACCCAAAAGACTGCATTAAATCCGACCTGACCTCATTTTAAATACCTTTATATAGCCATTGAGGCTTTTTTTTTTTTTTCAAGGTGCATGTTTCAGAATAGCATACCATATTGAAAATGTGCAGACTTAAAACCACATGAAATCATTTTTTTTTTTTTTTTTGGCACCCTTATATTTGTTTCACACTTTTCTTTATCAGGTAGGTATTAAGCCATGCTTCAGAGTACACTGATCCCTGCTTTCATTTTAACCATGAACGACTGATGCTCAAAGATGTGTCATATGCAGCTGAGGTGGAGACCTGGCTCACACATAGTGATCCGAATATAGGGCAATGCTACACATGATTGTGTCTGTGTGTGTGTGTGTGTGTGTGTGTGTGTGTGTGTGTGTGTGAGACTGTGCGATTATCAGACAGCAGGCTAGTCACACAGGAAACCAGTGGGCAGACAGTCTTGCATGCTGCTCCAGCTCTGGTTACAGAACTTCCTGTCGCTGTTTGAAGCGCTTCCTGTTCGTTCTCCACCTGATGAAAACGAATTAGAGGCTTGTTAACAGATTGTGTTTCATCTTTATGTGTATTTCATTGAAAATCTAAAAGCGTATTGCTGATAACGTTTTAGGCGTTGAAATGGATAAGCAAAAATGTTACAGTATGTGCATAGTATATATATAGTATACTATATACAAATATAATATATACAGTGTATATATTATGGAAAAAGTTATAATATTGTCGTATTCAGTGATGACTGGAGACATATTATAGCGATAAACATTATAGCGTGAGACCTCTTTAATGCCATAATAAAAATGATGTGGGGCAAACTACTACTACTACTACTACTACTACTACAACAACACAAACAAATAAAATAATTTTGTGTAATTTGTACTTTGATTGGACAGTGGGTGCTTAAGCTACTTTTAGTTTCTCCTCCAAAGTTATATTGGGGCCAAAAAAAAAAAAAAAAAAGGATGATAGAGTAAATAATCCACCTCATTCACATTCATTACACACGAGTATTTCATGTGTATTTCATGTGTACCTTCTCAATCACTGTTGATGCATAACCGTTGTGTCTAAAACTAATATCAGCCCAAATGGAGATCTAATCTAGGTTAGCATGTCACTCTGGGCAATCACCTGACATGGCTGTCACTGATAGGCTGCCTGAATCTACAATCTGGGCGAGAAAGAATTCAGCCCCAGACTCGCTTCTCAATTCTTCATACCATTCTGTCTGTTTTTCTTACCGCTGTTGGTGGTACTGTTGCCCCTGGTTCTACAAAAGTCCAAAATGAACAGACTGAAGACAACAGCAGATAATCTGATGATGTTTTATATTGTCTTGTATTGACGTTTTGTTTTTTAAAATCGTTGAAAGACTGGGGGAATTAGCCCTGCTACTTCATTTACACAAGCCGCCCATCTCGAAATTATAAGTGATAAAATATGACACCTACTTTCCTAACCACTTGTGAAGTTGTCACCTGAAAATCATCAGCATAACAGTGAAATCTGACCATGGTTATGAATAATGTTAACCAGTGGCTTACCTGTAAATTACAGAGAAGCAGACCAAGAACTGATCCCTGGAAGGAACACCATGATTGACAGGGCAATGATTGATTCATTGTGCTTACTTCTGGTGATAAACTGTTGTCAGTTTGTGACCTGATCCAACAATATCAACGGAGGAGAGAAAAGAAGTACATCATGATTTACTGTATCATATGCAGAACTATGGTTAAGGAGGAGAATTTTAAAAGCACCAGCATCCAAAAAAAAAAAAAGAAAAGCTGGGTAAACTAAAGTACAAAAGATTTATTTGCCTATATGTATAGGTGAAGAAGGCTAGCATATGGATGTAATAGACTGTCAAAAAGACAGTAGATATTTCCACAAAGCAGAAAAACTGCCTGAGATGACATGAGGAAAATACTTTGAGAGGAACCAGACTCAAAAGAGAGGCCATCCTCTACTGGGCGACACTGGATCGTGGGATTATAATAATTCACTCCTATTATAAAATTGTATACTCAGTACAACAGTAATCTAGCCATGGGGGTCACAGTCCAGTGACTTCTGTGCCGGTCCCAAGCCCGGATAAATAGAGAGGGTTGCGTC
>CM074941.1:12912989-12923070 GCA_037576815.1 Pangasius larnaudii | reverse complement strand
TGCACGCACAGTCCGTTTCAAATCACCCCATAGGATCTCAGTAGGATTTAGATCTGGGCTTTGACTTGGCCATTCCAGAACTTGATGGATTTACTGGTATGTTTTGGGTCATGGTCAGGTTGCAAGGTCCAGCGCCGCTTCAGCTTCAATTTTTTGCCAGATGGTCTCACTCACTTTAGACTCATCTGCCCAAAGCACATAATTACTGATACATAATTACTTGAATCTCCCAATATTGTTAAAAAAAAAAGATCAAATGTCCATATGTTTAACTATGTTAAAAAAAACACACACACAGGCTTTCATGGGGTGTCCTAATTTTTTCACATGACTGTAGGTAGAAGTTTGACATTTGTTTTGCGTATCAAGGAAATCGCAGTACATCTAAGGATCGGTTCTTTTACCCACCGCTAACAGCTGTTTGTGGGTGACCTGCATTGTTTGTTTATTTATTTATTTATTTACTTACTTACTTATTTATTTATTTATTTTTGCCTCCAGATCTTGTCTATAGGATATTGAGTGTGTCGTTTGTCCGGTTCTGTAGGTTAATCCTGAGTTCTAAAGTGCCGAGTTGGTTGGTCTCTGCTTGCTACTATAAGGAGTCGTCCTTCTTCCACTCCTCTCTTTTTCTCTTGCTGATCCTGCAGGCTTTAGATGAGGCGTCGTGCTCCAAGTCCAGTGTGAGGGACAGTGGCTTTGCAGAGACCTGGTACCCTGACAGGGAGGTGCCGAGCTACAGGAGGGAGGATTCAGTGGAGAGCCTGGACTCGGTGGAGTCGCACACACTGAGTGCGGCATCAGATTGTACATTAACAGCAGGCAGTGAAGGTAGGAGCACTGAGGAGGAATCTACGTTATGTGTAGTTGGCTAAACTGAAGGAATGAGTCGTTTAAAATGATTGTGTCGATCTTGCTCTAAGATGTACGCTGTTGTCAAAATAGCAATTGCTCCATATCGCACACAAACGCACACATTTACATTTTCAGAATTTAGCAGATGCCCCTATCCAGAGTCTCCATCAAAAAATATATTGGGTGGGTCTTCAGGGTTTATCTGAAGATAGCCAGTGACTCAGGTGTTCATACAGCCAGGGGAAGTTCGTTCCACATCCTTGGGAGTACAATCTGAAAGTCTACACAACACTATATTGTAAATAGTGGATAATAATCCATAATAATGATTTTTTAATTTTTTTTTGCTAACTGAGCAAAACCAGTTACTTGTGTGGAGTTAAATGCAATGACGCCTGCCTTTAACTACAATATTTTGAAAAGTATATCCTGATTTACTTTTGATCATGATATCATGATATCAAGTTGTATTAATATATCACAGTATTGTGTTAGAACCTCATAATACACCACCGTGCACTAGTTCAGAGCCCCAGACTTTTATAAGCTGCTGTTTACTTTCCTTCTGTACTGCTGTGATTGTCAAATGCATGATAATGAAAGTTCGGCACATTGCATTCATTCTCAGCGCTCATGTAAGTGTGACATACTGGATCATTCCTCACTGCTGAGGTAATGCAGGCGTTGGTGTGTGTGTGTTCAGCCTGGACATCCTACAGTCGACTATAATCATTTTATATATTAGTCACGCTGTGGATTGAGGATCCGTGGTGACCTTTTCTGGTTATTCTCCCATTTTTTTTTTTTCCTGTTTCTCATCCTTTTTCTTTCTGTCAGGGTTTGGGAGCGACACAGAGGCAGAGCACTGCTTTAGGATGACTGAACCTCTGTCCGCGTCTGGTACAGAGAGACGAAACATCCCGGCCGTGCTGAGGAAGAAAAGATTTGAGCAGCATGAAGAAGGTGGCAGGGGTCGTGTCAGCCCACTCCACAGGTACTTCCTATATTCCATTTGTGCTTTGCTTATGCTCAGAATTTGAGATTTTCTGAGCATGTCACTGGGAGTTGTGGATTGGAATACTGTCCAGTCTGGAAAGCATTTGGATTATTTAATCGTACAATCCTGGCTTTATTAGATTAGATGAAGCATTTTCCTGAATTTTTATTTATTTATTTTTTTTTTGCAAGACCTCAAATATCCCTCTGAGTCTGATTTCCTCACCGTTTCTTGGCAGTAGTGAAAATGGGAGGGGCTTAGACAGTCCCTGCCTTGACCTCCCTCCCGTTTCTGCTTTCCACCAATGGGCACATGATTACCAGAGTGACTCCGAGTCTGACTCTGATCGGCCCGAACCAGACCTCGTTCAGGATGACCTCGCGAGCCGTCGCTTCCGCTCAACAACCCCAATCGCTCCTACAAACTTCGCTGTCCCTCTGAACCCCAGAAGTATGAGGCCGTTCCCTGCAGTGACCCCCAGTGCAAGAAGGTCGTGGGTCACCATGTCTGATGCCTCTCGGTTGGCTACTGTTCCTCATGAAATGTCAAGCCAGAGGTCAGCGTTTGGAGTGACTTGAAGTGGCATGACATCCTAACACTGCTGTGGCTTTACTAACCCACGTGCTCTGTTTATCAGAGAAGGTTGATGTGTGGTTTTATTTACTGGCTACTTGATTAACTCCTGATGTGGGTCAGCAATACGATGGAAGTTGTTTTGGTTGACTTTAAATAGAGTGGATTTGCATCTCGTCAATCACCTGAGCTGGCAGAGTTAATCATGTTCTGCTTCATGACTAACCTTTTAATTTTTAATCACTACTGATTCGCTACCACCTGCAAGATGAAGTCTTTCCCACGTGTATATATGGATGTGCATTCTGTTCTTGCTGCGTTCTTAAAGGGAATGTTTGCGTCTCGAATAAACAGCAGCACGCCCCCGCTACCCAGCAGCATGGACAGCAGAGACAGCTACAAAAAGGCCACTCTGGAGGACGAGCTTCTCCTGCGAGCTTGGAATGAAGATTGGAGTGAATCAGACGAGGGTCAAGGCTTTGCTGACCCTGTTCAGGATGACCTCTATGCTCGCAGGGTTCTTCAGGCCACCCATCAGACCTCTGTCAACACAGATTCAGACAAGTTCCTGCCCAAGTACTGGACTCCTGAGGAGGAGGCTCATGTGGGGAGGATCAGACTCGGGTCACAGCGCAGACCCTGGTACAGGAAGATGCAGGGCTTCAGGTTGGTCTGGATGGCAGGATAGTGGAATGATTTTAGTCTTCTCTTTTTTTAAAAAAAAAAAAAAAAATCTCTTGGCTTTACTTTAATCATCTACTCTGTCCCTTAAGATTTTATAAATAATTTATCCTCCTCGTTTGATTTCTTTCTTTTTCTTTTTCTCTCCTTCGATTCCCGGGTTTAGCCAGAAGACTTCTGGCTCGTCCGAGGAAGACTCTGACTTTGACATCACTCCTTGGTTGGGAGCCCCTGCTTGCACCTGCCCACCCGCATCCAGATCCCAACAAACCTTTTAAAACCACCTTTTAAGTACCTTCCATCCCTATTGTCCTCCTTCTGTCCTGCCTTAGGCTTGGATTTCTTCTGTTTCAACCTACATGCCAACATAATGGTGTGGTCGCCAGGCTCGGGTATCTTGCTAACTGGAATAGATCGAAATAGTTTGGTGGACTCGATTGACAGCAGAGCTGGGAACCACTACCTAAGTCCATACTTAAGCCATATTCACTAGAGCTAAGGTTTGTTTACAGCCGATCCCAAAACTTTAGTACTAAATCTACAGACTGGTGACAAATTAAAGGAAAAAAAAAAACAGTGGCTCTGTACTAATGTGGGGGATGTTTATTTATTTTACTGGCATGCTTTGGCTTCACTTGGAGTGAAGCATCACTGAAAATCAATACAAAGTTCTTCTGTCCGATCACCTGATGAAACATTTCTAGCCTGATGGGTGTGGTCTCTTCCAGAATGACTTCACCCCCCTACCCACAGAGCACGAGGGCTCGTGCAGTTGTTTTGATGTTTTGAAAATGATGTAAATGGTATGCTATGGCTTTCACAGTTCATCAGATCTCAACCCAGCTGAGCACCTATGACAGATTTTGGAGCTACGTGTTCATTTAACTCACCATCACTAAGCACTAGCACCAACTGAGGGGATATCTTTTGGAAGATTGGTGCTCCATCCAGCATCCATCCAGTACAGCCAGATGCAGTGAAGCTGTTCTGGTGGGTTGTGGTGGCTCGTGGTGGCTCAACACCTGACTGAGATGCTTGTTTTTGTTCCCCCTTTAATTTCCCACCAGTCTGTAGATGGCCAGAAGAGGGCGCACTACTAAATCCACTGCTCCAGTGGTACACTGGTACACAGTGGTACGTTTTCCTGAGGTATGAACATGTACTCCTTTATCATATGCACAAACTAATGTTAGTTACTCTTGTAACTTTTAAAGCAATGAAATAAATCTTTTACAAGCAGTGTTGCAACAACACTAGTATTTCTGTGTAGTTGCAGGACATCACAGCTTGTTTATTAATATCTGCATTTTTTTTTTTCTTTTTTTGGGATTAGCTTACTCTTCCTCTATAGGCCACTGTTTATTTTACAGTGTAGAGAGGATGCACCAATATGCTGCCTAAATAAGACGCGGTTGTGTTTGGAATATCAGCTACCGAGGTGGAAAAAAAACTTGAATTTCCACACATTAACACACATAGCAGGTGTTCACTGGGACACGTTTCTCTTTTCCTCTTGTTTTGACTCGTCGCAAATTGCTCAGCGAGGATTTTTCGACGAACTGGACTCATTTACCATGTCTGCTGCTTTCTTAACTGCACTTGGACGTAAAAATGAAATAACAAGCTCGGAAACCTGGCTGTTCCAGTCTGGAGGTGATAAGAGAAACGACAGTACAGAGTGTCCCAGCTACAGTGTTTCCAGAGTTTATTGCTCAATACCTGCTGCTAGCTTTGTGTCTTCATGCCTGTGAGAACCAGAAACAAATGCTTTCAGGTTCACAAAAGGTAAATAAAATGTTTTGCTGCACATGCAATGTGTTGTTTTGAGTAAATTGTGTTGTTTTGCTCGTGTGATGAATGGGCCTGGTCGGATTTTTCTCTCGGATACTCTCACCCAGGTGTGAGCAGTGAGGCCCAGGACCCGCTGTTAGGGATTTCACACTGATATGGTGTTTAACAAATGTACTTATAGCAGCAGTATTTAATAAAAAGGTTTTGTGCTGAAGTTCACCTTTGTTTTAATCATTTCGCATATGCATCGTTTAGTCTTTTTGAAACAAACCAAAAGAATCGTTTTTGCTCTGATTCAGACTCGGGAAGTTGGCAAATGGGTGTGAAAAAGGTCTTGACCCTCATGTTCTATTATATTGACTTTGGGTGGCTCAGACAGATTAATATATATATATATATATATATATATATATATATATATATATATATACACACACACATTGGAAATAACCAAAATATCTGTTTGGCATTCTGTTCCTCCCCTGTCAATCAGAGCAACACTAACCAATCATGGGCGTCTGTGAGCTCATGTATGCGGAAGAGGGCAGATAGCACGGTCGTCCTAGTCTGTTACACTGCCCTGTGATGCTGCATGAGCAGCAGTTTGAAAAGATTAGGTTGTTTGGCTTCAAAAGAAAAACAATAATTAAGCACATACAGTTTCATGTTGGCGGCGAAAGTATGGCTTCACTTTATGAAATAAAGTTCGATATAATTTGTACACTGTAGGAATTAAACACATGTAAATAAACCCACACACTTACGAAATGGGATAAAACATTTCTTGGAAGTTCTAGCTTTCTGTTCCGGTTCTATACTGAAATGAACCAAACAAATGTGTTTTTTTTTTTTGTTAACTGCTAACAATGTACACACTTAGTTGATATACATTTGCATCTTAAGGCTCTAAAAGCACTCTAATTCACTCTAAAACCTTTTCTCAGCTATTAAATTGGTTCGATTTGTCATTATCTTCATTTCCTAGAGTTCCCACGGGACCTTCTCCTTGTGTCGGGTGAGTGTGTTCTGTTCGGTAGTTTATGCTATGGCTTTGTACATGTGTGTACTTGTGAACAAAGCGCTATAGCCGCGTTTATGGGATGTCTGCTTTCCCTCGCTACAGGTTTGAGGTTAGCTTGAAACTGTCTTGCCTCTGCGTCTGTGCTCTGCTCTGCCGTCGTATTCACACTGTACTGGATTAAAATATTCAGTTCTGTGTTGTTCCGCTGCAGTGTCTGCTTATAGCTAGTGTCTGCATGTAGGTCTCTCGAGCAATGCTTACAAGGTTCATACAGACGCTGAAGTCTTAAAAATGTTAGTTTCAAAGCTTTAGGTTTAAGGGCGTAACTTTTCAGCTAGATTTTCTTGCATATCCGCTAAGCTTGGAGTAAGAAATTACTTCTCTAAGTAAGGAATAACGTTTTCTTTTCGATTTAAATTAGCTAGAAAAAGCAAGTTCCATGTTAAACGCTTTCTGAACACTCCGTGTTTAAGCGAATGGTAAACTGTTATAGTGTGTTTCTGTTTGTTGCAGCCCACTTATGTGTTATTTTCCAATTGTAAATGAAATTACAATGAAATTTATATTATAATGAAATTACACTCAACTCTCTCAACCCAACAGGAGCAAGTCCATGAGTGACATCACCCCGGAGCCTGTGGCACAGGAGTCTGAAAGCAGCTCATCTTTTCATCCTTTGAAGAGTCACCGCAGTAAAGCTGCGACAGTTTCCCTGCGACAGGAGCAGATACGACAGTATCAGGCCAGGCTGAGGGAGAGCGAGGCCAAGTGGCAGGAGGTGAGTGGCACATTCATTCCCATTACAAAGCACCAAGCCTGAGTAAAATCTGCCAGTTAATAATCCAGACAGATAAAAAAAAAAAATACTGGAAATAACCAAAATGGAATCTATCCATGTTTGGCATTCTGTTTCTCCCCTGTCAGTCAGGGCAACAGTAACCAATCATGGGCGTGTTTGAGCGGAAGAGGGCAGATAGCACTTTCCTCCTAGTCTGTTACGCTGCTGTGAGTGAGCGAGCTCTTATCATTAGAGCTCTCATTACAGTAATGCAGGTCACGCCCAGAGCTCCCAGAGTAATACAGTACAAAAGAAGATTTTTATTTTATTTTTTTTCCCCTGTGGGTTTTTTTTAAATTTGTGGGGTGGGGGTGTGTGTGGTGGTTTTTTTTTTTTTTTTTTTTTTTTTTTTTTTAGTTTATTAGTTTAATTTGTCCTTTTTTTGAGGATTTTTTTTTTGAGTTTTTGTTTCCTGTCTTTGTTGTTTTTTTTGTTTTTTTGCTCCAGATTTTGTTGGTTGTTTGTTGTTGTTAATCCAGAGTGAGTGAGCTCTTATGGGGAGGTTTTTATTATTTTTATTTTATTTTATTTTTTTTTTAGTTTTTGTGTTGCAGTGTGAGTGCAGACTCAGACACTCATTATTCAAGCAGGTAAAAGTGGAAAAGTTAATATTGCTTTATGCCTGTAGGACCTGAACAGGTGGAAGACTCGAAGGCGGAGTGTGAACTCTGACCTGCACAGGAAGGAAGACGGACGAGAACAACTCGAGCTCATCACCAGTGAGACTGTCCAAGTTGGAGGGGAGCAGGAGCAAAGGTAGCACACACATGGGCAACACCTCCCTTTGTTTTAAAGGATCAGAAAGGACCCTTTGCCCTAAGCGACTCCGCCTCCTCTACTGACACTAGCGATGCTTCCCAGTACTTTAAATGATGCACAAATAAGTCAAAGCCTGTCGTCTTTAAATGTGCTCAGAGAAACCAGGTAGGTGGAGATACATTGTGAACTGGTGAATGGAAAAAAAGAAAACATATATTTAAAGAAATGAGAAGCGCTGTATGTCTACATTGTAAGTTGCCTTTTAAGGAGAATGGGGTGGGTCTAATTTCTGGCAAGAAACATTTTAATCAAAAGCCTAAAATGAAGAAACAAGCCAGATTAGTTTCCAAAGGAACTATTGGGAATCCATTTTTCTAAGGTGTCTTTCGAAATTAAATGATATCGCAGGTCTGGAAATAGTTTGAAACCTCACAAACTGCACCTTTGATTTTGAGAATGTGCATAATCCATGTGTCTGTGCAGTTTTTCCAGGAGGAGCCTACAGAGGGAGGAGACTGAACTGGCCTCCACGGCTACAGATGAGGCGTTTGCTCCTTCCCCATTGACCTCCAGCTGCAGCAGCATGCCGGGACCCATAAACACAACTGGACCTGCTCCTGTACACAGAGACTGTTCTCATGCTATCGGTACGATTGAAGCGAGTCATCACACACCTCCTGTAGTGAGCGCAGCGTCTGGTCACGTGCCGAGCTCCTCATCTCGCGTCCTGCCAGCCTCGCATACAGACTCCGCTCCGGTGCCCGTCCCGCGTGCCAAGTCTCTAGAGGGTGTCTTTCCAGGCACGCCACAGATGTCCGCCGCGCTGCCCAGAGGTTTCCGCAGGTCAGAGGGCACTTCACGGCTCTCCACAGGCGTCACACCAAAACCCTTCAGCACCAAGACCTCCAGGATGTCCACTCAGCCCAGATTCTACTCCGTGAGCGCAATTTGGCTTTTTACGTTCTTTCTGCCCTCCACCTGTTTTAATTTAATTTAATTTTTTGGCAGAATTAGGCTTTGTTTTTTGTGGTTTTTTTTGGGGGGTTGGTTGCTTGGTTGCTTGGTTTGTCCCCAACACACAGCTCTTTGTGCGCTTTTTTTTTTTGTAGGGGTGCATGTGCATCTGTTCGTCCGTCCACGTATGTGCACATTGCTCCGTGTGACGTTTAGTGTTACTCGTCTCTCTTCGATCTCTTTGCAGCCCGTATAAATAATGGAACATGGCTGCCATGCCACTTAATGCTCCAGGCAGATAGCGAAACCCAAGCTTTTGAAATAACTGCCCAATTGAAATAGGGCACGAGGATGAAAGAAAGGGCCCTGTTTCACCCAGGCAGGGTTTTTCTTGTGTGCGCTTCATTTAAAGCCAGTATTATCCCACTTTTTTATTTTATTTATTTATTTATTTTTTTGAGAAAATCAGTTCAAATAATATATATATATATATATATATATATAAAATATAAATAACGATTTATTAATAAGTGTTGTTTTCCATTAAAAACTAATATAATATCCGTCATGCCTGGGATTTTAGGGAGCTGTTTGTAGCAGTGGGTTCTTTATGAAGGGTAAAACAATTTATAGAACCACTTTGGTGTAAAGTGTTTAAATTCTGTGAACTAACAGCAGCAAGGAAAATTTCCTTCACATTACGTTGCTTTCGAGGCCAGTTGCCCATGGAAATACTCTCTACTTTCTGCATCTTGAACCCCTTGCAGGTGGACGACTCGCATAACGGCCAGCGAGAGCGACACCAGCTTCCTGCGTCGTTCCCCCGCCATGGACCTGACACAGCTCCTGATTCCAGAGATGACACTCGCTCCAGTACACATGAAGCTGTCCGCTGGAGGGAGAAGAGAGAGGAAGCGAGCGGAAAGCAGGTGGACTCGGCTCCGAGCATTCACTCCTTCATGTCTGCTAGCGTCCTGATACCAGATAAAGCCGTGTCTGCGAGCAGGGAGGATGAGGTGAACACAAGGAGTCCATCTTTCACTCCCATAATCACCATAATTACTGTAATTACCATAATCCCAGCAATAATTTATGAATATCTGACCCACTTAAGGAAGCGTACCAGTTTTGTTTAGAATGAACAGTGATGTAAACAGGCACTTAATGGAAATGGATAGGCATGCATGTTTACCATGAGGGGGGTGTGTGTGTGTGTGTGTGTGTGTGTAATTCTATACAGAGGGTCGTAAAAAAGCACAGTAAGCATCAGAACGTCAAAGAGCTCGGGTTTCCGCACAGGATGCGATCACATGATCACCTGCCTCAGGTAACATCTCCTCCGTTCTCTGTCTCTCCATCAGGCAGATCACCGTGACATGCAGGTCAGTCTGAATCATACGGCCAACAGCGGCACGGACTTCGGCTTTCAGGCTCGCTGGGACTCGACTGGCGCTCGCATCAAATCCGTCCAACCAGGTGAGAGACCTTCTGTTTCGTGTCGGTCGATTATCCTGATTATTTTGCCCGATATTGAAATCATTTTAACTTGTTCTTTAACACTGTACACTCCTCAGAGTTACACACTGACAGCAGCTCGGTCACATGAATTATT
>CM074941.1:12883091-12906603 GCA_037576815.1 Pangasius larnaudii | reverse complement strand
GCCTTTTCATGTCTTTTCTGTTTTTTCAGTTAGTCAGGAAATATTTGGGATTTCTTTGGTTTTCCGCTAAACATTTTAAAAAACCAGCAGAAAGCTGTTTCTGTCATTTATATTTAGATATTTAATTTTTGTAAAAAATATATTTTTTACATTTTATTTACTTATATTTTTGTTATATTTTTAACGACCAAAATAATAAAAATATTAAAGAGTCTAACCGTAATCTAACCTCAATACAAACACGAACTTATAACGTAGCATGTTGTAAAACATTAGCATTAGCATTAAACTTGACGTGTAATTATCTTTAAATATTGTGGAAAATAGGAAATATAAAACAAAATCCATAACTTTCTCATCATTAAATCTTTCCAAGGAACATATTTAACTATATATTTCAAATATTTTTTCTTCTTCTTCTTCTTCTTCTTTGTTTTATTCACAGCACTCACTTTCTCTCAAATGTCGGCCCTTACTGCTTTTCTTCTTAAGTTATCCATTTTGTTTTTGCTTAACTTTTTTTTTTTTTTTTTTAAAATACATTTACTTCTCTCTAATCCTTCAGGAGTCTCTTGTGAGATTTGTACTTGCCCTGGCTATCAGAAACAATTAGCAGCTGCAATTAAATCCACTTTAAACACTGTTTTCACCTCCGTCTTCCCACGTTATAATCATTAACAAAACAAATTATTTATTTATTTTTTTTTTTGCAAATTCAACAGCCCACTTGCTTACAAATGATTGTTTATGTGGGATCTTATTAGCTCCATCTCTAATTAGGATTTAGCACCTAAATCTTTCCTGCTATATATATATATATATATATAATTTTATTTACATTTTTTCTCTTTTTTTTGTCAGTCCACAACTGTTTCTTCACTGTTTTTTTCCTCCTGATTATTTTATATATTGTATTATTTGGGTATTATGTCCTTTGGGTATTATTATGGGGTCTGGCAAAAAAGACCTATAATTATAATTTCTAATTATAATATCTCTTTCTACTATTATGCCTTGATTCATAGTCATTGCCTTGATTCAGTCATAGGATAATATACCCCCATACTTGATTTAATAGTTTATGTATAAGACTCCAGTAAAAGATTTCACTCTGCCTAAATGTTTAACCCTTGTGCCGGCTGAGATATGTTGATGTATGGCCTCAGTGTTTTTCTGCGTGTGTGTGTTTATCTGCTGCAAATTTCACTGCTCTGTCCTGCGTCTGCTCTCTCTGCTGTGTTGTTGTGTTGTGTGTCAGGCCGAGCGAGTCTTATGGATTTACCAGGCTAACAGCTTCGGACAGGTCAGTCTGCTTCACGCTTTAATGCAGTGTTCTAAATGCGTGGCTTCTAAATGCTAAATATATTTTTAAATGCAAAGGAACCACCGAAAATGTCAAGGAACACCTGTACACCTCTCTACATCTAGATCCTGGCATTCATACTGAGGGTTTACATATGAATAAGCGACTTGGAAATGCCTCCATGTCCACCTGTCATGGCGGCTGTGATGTTGTTTCACTAATATTAGCGAAGAGAGATTAATGTGCACATGCTGTACGTAAACGTTCTCACACATGAATGGTCCAAAGCACTTCCTGAACCAGTTTTATACCGAAAATAGACTTCAACCCCAATCTGTGTATCAGAATAGGTCAGAATCATCCACCCTAGAAGTTTTGCATTGAGGAGCAATTTAAAAATGTATCTACACCTTTCATGACGCAATAGGACTGTGCAGTTGTGTAATTATACATGGAGTTGCTCTAATCAGTTGTTTCTGTTGACAGGAAAAAGTCCAAATCCACTCCCTCACTTGATGGCAGCCACAAGCAAGACTCCAGAGGTCTGTCTGCTATATTTTCACTCGCTTCGTTTGAGTGAACTGCCTGTTGCACTAATTGGCTACTCTTGCTCCCTCGTTCATGTGTTCGGTCCATTTCTGTATTTCCTGTGTGCGCTAATTGGCTGAAGTGGGTGTTAAGAAGAAGGGTCGCCTGTCTCAGGCCGAACAGGAGCGTCTGCAGATCCTGGAGGAGATGAGGAAGAAGACTCCGGTCCTCACTGACAGCAGCTGGATTCGCCAGCGCAGCACCTGTACCATCCACAGGGAGCCCATCGACGTGGCACCACTGAGCAGGTTCGTCTCATGATCACGCTACGCTCGGGGGAAACTTTACATTATTCCCTAACTGTTTGAGCAAACGATTGCAAATGAACGTCGTCTTCCGAAGTTTCTGCACGCCTAAGCCTTGTTCACCCTCCTGCAGTTTATTACAGTCTTAAGAGGATAGCGAAGAATATGAAAATAGCACGTACCCTCTTAATAGAAATGTGTTGTGTGAATGAGACTCCCAGAAACATTTCAAATTATGAGCACACAAAATTGGTCTTTACAGTAAGACCAATATATTAATATTCCTAATATTAATTATAAAATTAAACATAAAATTGGGAACTTCTGCATTATACAGTCAGTCAAAATCAAGATTAATGCAGCTTCATTAATGAGATAAATAAATGTTACAAAATAAATGAGATTTTGCTTTAATGTGCATGTTGCACTATATGTGTATAGTTTTGTCTTAATTTTTGTTAAAATATTATTAGATTTAATGAGTTCATTATTGTGTTGTTGGGCGTTTGACTGTAATACAGGACTATACATCCTGAAACTGTCCATCTTTGCCTTTATAAAAGAATTCTTTTCAGATTGTTTGAGTTTGTTGTCCTGTTGTAGGCAAATCCTACAACATGTTTCATTTTTAACTTCTTAAACGTTTATGTTTTGGGGATAAATTGTGAAAATAAAGGTACCTTTATTACCTATTTGCGCCACCAGAAAACGACACCAGGGATGCAAACTTTTGCAACAAAGCCAAATTCAATGCAATACCTCAGTGTTGTTCATCATGATGTCGGCACTCACAGGATGCGTCTCTAATCATCTAATTACTTGAGCTGAAGTAACAGTGTTTCACATACCGGAGTCTCGTGTGTAGCCTTTGTGTAGCTCTTGCTCACAAATTAGCTGCAGTCTCACCATATAAAATGTCTATAGTATAAAATGTCTTAACCCGAATCCTGTTCTTTCTTCACTGTTTAATTTCAGACATGAGTCTCTGGACAACATCCGCAGCAGCAGCAGCTCCTCGTCTAAGCAGTTCTCCAGCTCGTCTCAGCCTCTCTCGGGCCTGAGCGGCATGGTTCCTTACCGCGGCTACTCGGGCCGCTGCAGCCTGGGCCCCGGTGCCGCCATTTTCTCCAACGCTTTAAAGCAGAGCTCCTGGTCTCGGCCTACCTCCAACTCTCCTGTATCTGACGAGGAGGCGTGTAACCGTGCCCAGCAGTGTGACAGGTGTGACTTACGTACAGTGTGTGTGGGTGATGGACTGGACAGTATATTTTTATACAGGAAATGGCAAGGGTTTTCAAAATGTTTTTACAGCTAGGGACCTTTTTTAACTGTAATATACATTTCATAGTCCCTTTTAATACATAATCCAACTATTCAAATATTAGGCTTATTATTTTAATATTTTCTGAAATATTATTTGGATATTTATTGGAGCCATGAAGCTTTTTATACTCTTTTCCGGAGTGGAAAGTTACATGTTTATTAACATGTTTTTGAGTTATTGAGGTTTTAATTCAATCCCGTCAAACAGGCTAATAACTATAAGAACTCAATAATTAATCTAATAACTTTAATCTCCACCACTGTAACAAAGTAAAACAAAAAAAAAACTGTTTAAAAGCACTTAGATATTTCAAATTGTTTCGCCAAGACCACTAATCATTATCACTTTATAAACACAAGGGATTTTAGTCTTATTTATACAGTAATAAGCTCTGAAAGTTTTGTCAAAGTTTTGAGTGCAGAAAGGAGGAAAATTCCAAGGGTGTTGAGACACAGAATCCAAATGGACCTTAAGGATTATAATTTGTTAAAAAAAAAAGTCAACCTGTAAAAATTCAGACTTCTTTGAACTCTGCACTTTGAAGTGAAGGTAAGTCGAGGCGAATGGGCGAATAAACATCATAAAGACCTTTTTGCGTCTCTTCTCTTTGAGCCTCACTCGGGCTTTGCCGTGTCCTGTAGGCTGGCGAGCCGCAGGCGACCGTGCTCTCGCTGCAAGCAGCCGCTGGCCAAGGGCCCGGCCATGGTCATCGAGTCTCTGGAGCTGTGCTTTCATGTCGGGTGCTTTAAGGTGAGCCCGGAGGTCACCTGATACCTGAGACGTCTGCTGACCTGCACCTGGGCTGGCTGTTTATCCTGAAACCTCACTAACTGAAGATGATCTTGGTGTTGGTGTTGGGGTTGGGGTTGGGGTTGGGAATCAGATCACATGCAGACTCGTGAAGTTAGGACGGTGTGATGTCAATAAGACTTAAATAAGAGCGAGAATCTCTAGAGATCACGGCGCCAGTAAAGCTGCTGGAGCACTTGTTCCATTCATGACAACAAAACACGAGGCGAGGCTCAATTCGCTTTCATTAGTATTCGGATTCATTGACGTTCGGTTTTGTGAATTCGTTATTATATTTACATATTACTTTTAATCACGCTACGTTGTAGATGAAGCGTGATCATTCTCACTTGATCTAGGAAAGCTGCTCTCTCAGTATTGTTTATTATTTGTTATCATCTGTTGTGATTTTATATAAGAACCCATTTGAGATTCTGACTCACCCCGTCAAGTATTCTTGACGAGATTTGGGCATGTGGACCTTTTATGTGGTTCTCGGCTTGACTAATCTAAATCTAAAATCCGACGAAATATCAGAAATACTTTGGATAACATCGTTGTCTTATCGTGGTTTTCTTTGCCTGACTTATTAAAGTGACAAACTACAGAAGATGAAAACTCGTGCTCATTATAGCAGCTGCTGGTGTTGACTCATTGTGGAAATAAAAAGTGACTCATGCATTTGAACATTTCATATTTTCAGTTATTAAAATTCACAAGCAATTTTAAATTTGACAACCGTAGCATCAAATGATATATATATTTTTTTTTGAGCCCTAAGACCTGATTGTTTTTCCCGAAGCCTACTGCTAATTAGCTGCAGTACACTTCATGAAAGTAAACACTTATTTGAGCACTTGCTTATGTCGTAGTCTCCTTAATTGTTCCTTCTTATTTTCTCTAAAAGAAGTAAAGCCAGTTGATCAGACATAACTCGGATGTCATGCTGGAGGCAGTGATTCGCAGAATAAAAAAAAATATGGACACGCAATAAATTGTGGAATTACTTTTTAGCCCCAGGACATGCATGTGGTCTGGTTGCCTCAGTGTAAACCTGTGCACGGTAATGGGTCACCTACGCGTTCTGTTCCTGGGGAAGTCTGCTAATCATATATCTGCTGCAATCACACGGCTTTATTTTCTTGGGTTCCCCGCTGCCTTGCTCCGAGTCTCTATCACACCGCACAAACATTGTTCGATCTCGTCATAATAGCTGCTGGCTCTCTCTGGGGTGCAGGATGTTCTGGTTTTGATGAGGACAAAAGGGTATGAGGTTTGAATGATTCACCTTTTGCAATCCTGTTTATGGCTTCATCATTCTAGATGGCTCACAGTGGAGACTTGTCCATGGCTATAATAGATGATTTCGGGCCATAGTCTGTTTCGTCTGATTTCAGATGTCTAACCCCCCACCCCCCCACCCCGCTTCCTTGACTGATTAGTAGTCACTAGGCCTGCTTTGTGGCACTGTGGTCATTCTAGCCGATTTAAAAAGTCAGTCATGGCTGGATGGATCGGTAGTCTGTGCACCCAGCCTGTGTAAGAAAAACCTTACTTTTTTTTTTTTTTTTAATATTGATTTTCCCCCCAAAAATTGATGTTTAAAATGCAGCAAGCTCCAGTCATTCAGATTATTCTTTGATGGCTCTATGCTTCATTTCTAAAACCCACCACCTCCTGAACTACACATCAGCACATAACTAATCCTGCCACAATCGGGAACACACAGCAGTTTGAAACCACTTGCACAACTAGGCAAAGTACAGTACAGGGCAGCGTAAAGCTTCTCCAGTGTACAACACCGTCACAAAATGTGAGGAAATGCTAACCGGAGGAAAGACTGTGGCTGCACAGAGTCATGCCCTCCGCAGAGACTTGAGCTCTCCTTCATTTTCTTTATTGGATAATCTTATGTGCTTGTATTAAATGCTCTGAGCTAGCTAAATATTTTATCATTAAATGAAGTTCACCACAGCTGTTGAATTCTTGAATCTGATTGGTCAGAAGGTGTTGATTAAATGTTCTATTACAGCAGCTCTGATGTTGGTTCTGGCTGTTATATATCATATATATATATATATCATAGGTTTTTATTAATGCATTCATCCTAATACATTATCGTTACTATAGGAACCATTTTGTGAATGTGTATAAGCTCTCTGTGAAGAGATTAGCATTTCTGGAAGGAGACTTCAGTGTTAGTTCATTGCACAGTAAGTCCCTTCTTTCCCACGTTAAAGTTTTCTTATATGAGAAAGTCTTCATTTTTGTCTAATTAGCTTCAGTTACCTTTGTTTCATGGCTGTTCCACAACATTTAATGTAACTATAAATGGATAAAAAGCATGACGTGCTGTTCCTTAATAAATAAAATAAATCTTAGCTTTGACCGTAACTTTGCTCCAGATTCGGCTTCAAGACGCCACGCCATTGTTGATTATTTACCAATAAGAGCACACCCCGTTATGTTTTATTCTTTACTTAGGTACCTCTCTCTGGCCTCCAGGCAAACATGGCACTGGGCAACACCCTGGATTTTTCACACGCTGGATGTGCAGGATAATATTTTTCCAACTCTGAAACACAGGTATAATTAGCTGATCCGTGGGCTGTGTGTTAAATCTTTTCTTCCTTTACTGTTCTCCATCTCCCAGTGTGTCAGCTGCAGGACTGAGCTCAGGAGAGACCCAGAGTCTAGAGCTCAGGTGCGAGTCCGACACGGACAGCTCTTCTGCGACACCTGTTACAACAGACTCCGAGGTGAGCCGCACTTTTCCCCACACGCTCTGTCCTCGAAAGTCAGCTAGTTTACTGGTGCAGAGACGCTATATAGTGCAGCCAACATCTCTCTGAACTCTTACCAATGAAGACTTGGTCTGATGTTAGTATCTAAAACATGCAAAACCCTTATGGCTGAAGCATATGGGGGGAAAAAACCTGCTTATAAACTATGTCTATTGCGTATGATCTGAATTAAACTTGGTAAATTAAAGGAATTAAAGGAATCCTTGAGATACCAACTGAGATAGGAACACACACTTAATTCTGTTATAACGGAAGTCTGAGGGCAGGTGTTAGAGTTGATCAGGAAATGTTTAACATGTGCAAATTCAAAACTACAACTCAAAGTCTTACTAAAGCTGTTTTTTATGGACGTTTTTGTTCTTCTTCAAAGTTTCAGCACTGGCGCAGTACAGTGAAAAGTAGTCCTTTCTCTTTGCCATGCAACAACGCTGGATCTGAAAAATTAGTCCCATCTCTAAAAGGACCAATTAGACCGATTTAGAGGATTACACTGAAATATAGTTGACTGGAGAATTCATGAAATGTTCTACAAAAATATTTTGTATCAGTGTCGATGGAACTCAACAGCTGCCCTTAGAATTTCAGTATACGTGATTTATAAGTGATACATTTTCAGGAAAAATGTAGACGAAATGTAGACTGCAGTAAAATGTTTCAGTAACGTGGAACACTGTGTGTTAAATGGGTTTCGAGGATGTTTCCTTGAGCAAATATCCCTTTCTCTCCAGTCCGTACCGGCATTCCCAAGTGACCACAATGCATCACAGCAGCTCACGGAGGAGGCTTTCCCTGAAGATGACTCGGACACGGCAACTACAAGCTCGGCGTGATTTCAGATGGGAATAAGCTACCTTCCACTTATGTCACAGATTTAATATTAATATATGCGTATTTATGCACGTCATCCAGTATGTACTTTTCTGAATGTGTTTTTTTTTTTTTTTTTTTTTTTTAAATATGTCCTTTAATAAAGATAGATTGCTGAACTGAATAGACACAGGAGTAATTAGACTTCATTCTTATCCTACTAATCTGGCCTGCAAAGCTGAAACGATGTAACGTACATATATATTTTTTTTCTTTCTTTTTAAAGCTGCTCTTGTATCATGACTTCTCTGCATTACAGCTTGCAGCAGCACAGGCTTTTGTTCCTCACCCTGATTTAAAATGTAATATATAATATGTATGTGTATATTCCTTAGATATTTAAGCACATGATGTCAGCACTTTCTTGTTTTTGGTCTTGTAATGCACATGGTTTATTTTTTTGGAAGCAAGTCTGTTTTTAGGATGAAATCGTAATGATATTTCCTCACGTTTGTAAATAAAAGGCTCTACTATGCGTTTTATTTAAATCGTTCTTTTTCTCGTGTCGATTTTAAAAGTCAGTGAGCCACTAGATGGGGCTGCGGGTGTCGATTTTTGTCTCTTAATTATTACTGAATAGCAGAGTTGCCAGGTCTGTGAAATCCCCCTTTCCTATCCCACCCACCTGACAAAACCCCCAGCGAATCTGCTCATCATCATCTCCCCCTCAAGAGGTAGTAATTATATCTCAGAGATATAAAACCTCTCACATTGCCTCTGCATAAAGCTGGATTTTAAAATATTCTACAGTACCTTGGTGTTTATCAGTTGTGTTTATTCACCAGGAACATGAACATGTCCAGAATGTAAAAATTGATGTCTATTACAGCTGATAACAAAAGCAGACAGGCATGGATTCATGTCCCAATTGAATGTTTGCGTAGAATGCTGCATTTTGAGATCCCTTATTACCAGGGAAAGGCAGCAGATTGTGTTCCTGTAATTATTCTGTTTTCCCCAGCTATATATTATTCTGCGATAGATGCAGCGCTTGTTAGCATATGAATGTATTTTAGCGTATGTTGTGCCTTCAAAGCTTGTCTAACAGTGTCCCAGTGTCAGGGACGTCCACAGAGATCAGCGTGCTGGCTGCTAAATCACTGATGTATGAGACAGTGAGGCATCGAGACTTTTGGACGCAACCCCATGACTGAGTGAATTCTCGAAATCTTGCATAGGAATTGTAGAATTTTCCGACCTGTTGGCGCGTTCACATGGGAAACGTGAAATCTAGAAATTTTGCATAAGAATTCTACAATTTTCCATCCTCCTGGTGTGCTCAAATGGAGCAGTAAATTGTAATGTAATGGTGTACTTAAATGGAATGGCAAATTCTCGAATTCTTCCTGAAGTTTCCATTGTATTGCTGCGTTCAAATGGATCAGTTCATTCTGGAAATCCTGAGTAAGAACTCTAATATTTTCTGTGCTACTGGTGCGTTCAAATGGGAAAAGTGAATTTTAGAACTCTTGCGTCAGAATTCTAGACTTTTCTAATGCGTTGCCAAATGAAAAAGTGAATTCATGGTTCATAAATAAAGGTGTGAACACACAGTGCGCTCACCAAAGCTCTGACGGCGCTGTCACTAGGCCACTGGGATATATGGATGCTTAAGCTAGCTAAAGACTGAAGGTGTGTCTGAAATGGAAGGCAAACGACTCGATGCCTTGTTGTCGTGAGTCAGGACTTCTATATTGATACGACGGTATCTGTAAGGAAATGGTAGGAGACAAGATTTGACTAATGGTCACTAACCCTAAGAGACCATTAAGTGAGATTAAATGAATTCGCTTTGGGGACTAGCTAGAAATCTTAAGTCAAAAACAATAATGATCAACTTGTCCACTCTCTCTCCCCGGTGGATTCTGCCACCATATCTCTATAGACTGGCTGACGCACAAAATTATGGGATGTGTAAGACCGTGTATGCTGCCTTCAAAAATGGTCAGCGGAACGAAGGCAGCATTTCTCTGGAAACATTCATTTTGGGCATGATGCTTGATGCTTTCCTGCTTCAGCCTTAAAAGGCAGCATTTTTTTATCTTTCAACATAGCATAAACAATGTAAGAGCATGTAGACACCAGAAATGAGACAAAACCATGGAAAACAGCAATGTTTTCCTCAGATATATATCGGAAACTTACTAAAAAAAAAAAAAAAGGTCTGCTAACCAGACTTCCAAGGGATATGATGTACTGGGAAACAGCTTTGCCCTACAACTGATGAATTCTGAGCTTTCATAAAATTTCCACGTTGTGGTGAAAATCCCAAGAGAGAGGAATCTGCTCAT
Source organism: Pangasius larnaudii (assembly GCA_037576815.1). Classification (NCBI taxonomy): domain Eukaryota; kingdom Metazoa; phylum Chordata; class Actinopteri; order Siluriformes; family Pangasiidae; genus Pangasius; species Pangasius larnaudii. The sequence goes on along the minus strand of CM074941.1, from coordinate 12,896,392 downwards.
AAACACCATGAGAATATGAGCTCTCTTAAACACAGCATTAAACTCGGGCATGAGTGAAACCAGTTCCAGACAGAACTCCAACCTGAAGACGTTTGTTAACGTGACCGAGAAACTGTACGTCTTCTTTTGATCAGTGACTTCCTGTGGAGTTTTATCTGACATGTCTGCCTTGTGATATTAATCCAGTACCATAAATTGCAACGTTTATCTCCGTTTCAAAGACTTCCCGAACCCCACACATCTAACACGTCTTTTGTAACTATTGTGACTTTTAATCATTTCATTTTCCTTCTACTTTTCCTGATGAGGGTTACAGTGGCAGCAGGATGAGAAGGTCAGCCCAGGCTTCTCTATCTCCAGCCACAGATTCCACCTCCTCCTGAGGGATCCCCAGATGTTCCCAGAGACATAATCTCTCCGATATGTCCTGGGTCTGCCCTGCGGTCTGCGTTCAGTGGGACAGGCATGATGCAGCACCATCAGGAGCTGACCCGAGGGCTTGCTTGTAAACCACGTCAATCCGTCACTCGATTGAAGAGAGCAGTGGCTCTAGCTTGCAAGGAGAAATGTAAACGGAGGTCTGAAATAAAAAAAATAAAATAAAAAAAAAAAAAAAGCAGAACCGTATTATTGTTCATATCTAATTTTTTTTCATGATATTTTTAGATTATACTGCAACATTGTTGAATACTCAAGTCTGATTGGTCAGGTGTTCATTCATTTTATATAATGGAAGCCCTGACTGTAGTTCACAGTCACAGCTTTATATTAATGCACTTATTGAAGTACGCGATCGTTTCTATAGTAACATGCCATGCACAGGGACTTGCATACTGGACTTGCAATATGTTATTCGGAACCAAAAAAAGAAATGTCTCTCATCTTTGATTTGGTGATGTTTTCTCTAAGATGTTTAACATTTTATGGAAGGAGTCTCCAGTGTCAGTGCTTTGTAACAGGCACTAGGTTTTTCCACCATGGGAAAGTCTGTAGGACAGAGAACTTTGTACTTTCCTGTTTCTTGGTAAGATGATAATATGCGCTTTTGTCTTATTAATTTCAAGGCAGAGAGAGAGAGAGAAAAAAAAGAGAAGCTGGTCTGGGAATTACTTTAATATTTGCTGTAATGTGTTAACAAGTAACTGACTTATTTTCTTTACTTACTAAAATGATTTTCCATATAACAGCACGATAACCCCCCTAACCTATCTCGCCATGTGTTTTCTTCCCGGATTATTACAGGACCTGCACCTTTAAGACAGTTTGTATAGCGCTGACTGATCTGTCACTAGTGGAATGACCTTAACCCGCATCTTTATTCTGCTGTCTGGTTTCTGTCTTGCTCGTTCTCTCTTAGATCCTCAGTCTTACCTTCAGTTCCTCTACATAAAAGGCATAAAAAGGAAGTGAGCATTGTCGAGCATTCAAGTTCGCTAGCATAATTGCTCAACCCAATCCATTGTCCTTGTAGATGTAGGATCCTGGCGTCAATTGAGCTTTCTAGAATGAGTATATTGCAAAAGGAGCCAGTATATAAAAGAACCAGTATATAAAGGAACAGTATGCTTTGTAAATCCAACTGAGGCAAAACAAAAAAAAAAAACACCTAATAATCTGGAGATTGATTTTAGCTTATAATGGTATGTAAAGGAGAAAAAAAAAAACAAGAGATAGATTAGGCATAGGCTGGAAAGCCAGTCTTGATTCAATTTGACACTTTTTCATGTATGCCCACGGGCGCCACCTGCTATTTTCCCGTAACTGCCAGATGTCTGCAACTCTAACCCAATACCCTTTTCATCCTTCGGTCTTTTCCCTTGGCATTTAATCTCTTACTGATCTATGACTCTCCTCATCCATTTATATGTGGTTTTTTTGTGTGTGCGCGCATCTTTCTTAAGAGCACAGCAGCAGAGTCGTGCCTCTACACAGGAATACAAGAGCACAACATTAGGGTCACTTTGTTATTTTTTTTGTTTTTTAACCTATTCTCTCCCCTCCATACCAGGAATCTGTCGCAAATCCCTTTTGTGCCCACTGGGAATTGTGGTGGTTCTAAAATTCTCGGTTTTAACTACAGGCTGCTTGGGAAAAGGCCGGCTATGAGAATGCATATTACCTTGGGGATATGCATATAAGCCATACTGGACAGCACTGGAACCTCTGAAATTACAGATAAGATCTATTTAGCTCTCCTCCTCCGGGGGGGAACGCTGGTCCTCAAGCAGTCATAGTTCCACACGGATTAGTGAAATAGTTTCCTTATGTCAATGAAACGTTAAGGCTTATTCGTCAAGGGAGTTTCCAAACATTCCCCTAATGAACTTTCTAAATATATTCTAGGAGGGTTTTTTTTTTTTTCGTTAATGAGATGTAAACACAAAGTGCATCGCGTTTTAAAGAGGATGAAGAACACATTAGTGGATTTCCCATGGGAAAAATGGTTTTGTAAGATTCAGAAAGCCCACAAAAGTTATGTCTTTGGGCTGGTTCTGCAATCTCAGGCTATTCAAATTGGTTCACATGGACCAACATCGTGGGCTAAATCATTACAGGGAAGAAAAATGTATTGGATGAGATACTCGACATCAATATCACAGCTGGATTTAGAAATGTCTGCCAACTAAAAACCAGCAGCAGTGTTGTGGGCAGCAATTTGAACAGTGATGAAGGCTAGAGTATGATTAACACAAAAGAAGATGGGCTTTAGTCTCTAAGGGGCTTTTTTTTTTCAATCACCAGTGCACATCTTACATGTAATCATATGGGCAGTCGTTTCAAAATGACTCTGCCCCCATCCACAGGGCACGAAGGCTCAATGAATGGTTTGATGATGAAATTATGTACACTATATGGCCATAAGTATGTGGACACCTGACCATCACGCCCATATACGGTTCTTCCCCAAACTGTTGCCACAAAGCTGGAAGCACACAACTGTATAAGAATGTCTTCATATACTGCAGCATTACAATATTCCTTCACTGGAACTAAGGAGCCCAAACCTGTTCCAGCATGATGATGCCCCTGTACACAAAGCAAGCTCCACGAAGACATGGAAGAACTTGAGTGTCCTGCACAGAGCCCTGACCTCAACCCCAATGAACACCTTTGGGATGGACTGGAACGCCAACTGCACCCCAGACCTCCTCACCTCAACATCAGTGCCTGATCTCACTAATACTCTTGTAGCTGAATGAACACAAATCCCCACAGCCACACTACAAAATCTAGTGGAAATCCTTCCCAGAAGAATGGAGGTTATTATAACAGGAAAGAGGGAATAAATATGGAACGGGATGTTCAGCAAACACATATGAATGTAATTAGTCAGGTGTCCACAAACTTTTAGCCATATAGTGTAAATAATATGCTATGACCTTCAGTTACCAGATCTCAACCCAACTGAACACCTGTGGGAGATTTAGGAGTAATGTGTTAAAAACACCAACTGAGGGAATATGTTTTGGAGGAACGGTACTCCATCCATCCAGTACACTTCCAGAGCACTGAAGCTATTCTGGTGGGACGTTGTGGCACAATCATATAATACACTAGAATCTCAGTGTACACCGGATGAGCCGTTAAGCAAAAGATTTACCAGCTTTGTCAAGACGGTCTTCCGAGAAAAGCAACAGACGAGACAAAAACCCATTAATACTATCCATATCTCCAAGCGCCATCCACGTTTAACGACAGCCCTGACAAGCTTTCATAAGGATAACCACGTAATTCTTGGTGTGTGTGTGTGTGTGTGTGTGTGTGTGAGAGAGAGAGAGAGAGAGAGAGAGAGAGAAGTTTTTGACTTTGAGTCACTTTGGGCCACTTCTTTTTCTCTCAGCAGGTGGTTCATTATATCCAAAAAGAGGAACATCGTCCCACTCATCCTCTCACTTGCTCTTCTTTTTCCTCCTAGGGGCTTTCATATTGTGAACCCTGACAGCATCTGAGCTCTCTGAGTGTTCTGCTGTTGATATGCAGATCAGGAAAGCTAAATGTCAAGGAGGTCGTTTTGAGGAAATGTATTTAAATATATGGTGATTTATTGTGTTATTACGCTTTTATTCGGCTTAATAAATGACTGTATGCATAATAGAGCAGGAGATCAGGAACATTGCTGGCCTCAAATGTTTTGCCAGTAAACACCGCCCTGTGGCTCATGAACTGAGCAGACGAACGGAAAACTATGTCCCCAGATGAGAGATAAATGTGGAAACGTTCACAAATTAAATTATTGTGTAGGTTTTACTTTGTCGTTTATTGCTCCTTTTTTATAGGTGTTGTGGGTTTGGCTTTTTGATTGGCTGAAGCAGAGAGCTAGTTTGGGTTTATTCTCAGGACAAGGCTCTAAATTGGGACCATTTATCAGCAGGACAGCGCCTCTGGGACCACTCAGGTTGCGTCTCGTTTTAGAGTTGTCAGTTTTTCAGTGGACATGAAGGAGGAGGAGGAGGAGAGAGAGACATTGAAGGAAGATGACAGGATGACAGAGACAAGAGTTGGTGGGTGGATACTGAAAAAGAAGGAAAAGTGCTCACACTGATTGTGACCCAATGTTTTTTTTTTTGTTTGTTTGTTTTTTGCCACTTAAAAAAAAAAAAAACATCAATTCCAGTTCAAATTAAGCTTTCGGTTTTTTTTTTCTAGTTTCCTCTTTTTCTTTAATTTCTTTCTTCTGTTCTTTCATTTTCTGTTTCAGTCTCTTTCATTTCTTTTTTCTCTTCCAATCTAAATTCCATTTCTTTCTTTCTTTCTTTTTTTCTTTGTTCAGTTTGTCTGTTAATCTTTCATTTTCCTCTTATCATTTCTCTCTCTCTCTCTCTCTCTCATGTACATAGTTGCATCCATCCTTCTCTTCAGGGAGGACTAAGACAGCTTCATCCTAAAATCACATTTACCCTACTCAGCTTGATGAATGGAAGAGTCAAAAGTTTACCATAACCATTAATATAGACGAGAGCTCTGTTTACATCCTAAAGGTCATATGAGTAGTCCATCACAGTCGGAAATGTTTCAGTGTATAATGACTGTGAACATAATGAAAACATCGATAATATTAATATCCAAACTCCACAGGGCACAGTCCAGACAGGTTTTCAGAAAAAAAAAAGCCTGTTGCAACTACAAGATAGAAACCTTTCGGTATGTTGTGACTGAACTGCTTTTGAACTGCATCTGTTTGATTCCATGATGAAAACAGAGGCGAGGCTAAAAATAAGTGTGGTTGCATGACTCACCATGCTAAAGTCTGAGGCAGTCTTTTTTTTTGTTTTCTTCTTCTTCTTCTTTTTTCTGAGCTGTATGATTTGTGATAGCAGTGATAGACTAGAAGTGTCAGGACACGCTCATTTGCTATTGTTTTCTCGATTTTATTTTCCTCAGTTTTCCCCGAGCGTGCCAAAAGCTCTGTCATTTCTGAAGATGCTGCAGTTTGGCTCAGTCACCCCTGTCATAACTTCTGTCATTCGGTCTCTTAGACTTATATACATATTGCTTTCTGTCAGGCCTGCTTTCCTTTCACATTTACATAATGTCTCTAATTCTGTGTGTGTGTGTGTGTGTGTGTGTGTGTGTGTGTGTGTGTGTGTGTGTGTGTGTGATTTTCCACATTCTCATAATGAAACACATAAAGTATGAAGCCTTTGTGCGGTTACCAGGCAGTCGGGTCATATTCCGCTGTCTCTAATAGATCATTTATTTTCCTTTCATTGGTTTTTGACTCATCTCTGGATAGCAGCGGTGACACTGGGTCTTATTTAAAATTCCAGTAATATGCAATCTGTTCTATTCATACAGCAAGCGAGGAAAAAAAAAAACACGGGGATGGTGCAAGTAATGGATCTTCCCGGTCTTCGAAATGAGGGCTAATCTTATTGACCTGGGTCAAATTACAGGTATTGCTTAGCTAGCCCCTTTGACATAAAATTCTCAGAAATGAGAATCTCACAAATTGTAAGGTGTTTAAGATATTTCAATGGAGTCCTGATCACTGTTGCTAGGCAACTGGAAAACCTTTTACACTGAGCATACAATAGCTAATCTCTGAGGCTAAAGATTTTGCTAGCTCAGGAATGCCAACATTTACCTCAGATATGTTGTTAAAGTACTAAGAAAAGACTTTGAGTGACTAAAAATACAAACACATATACAACACACATACAACGCATCTGAAAGCTGCACACAAGCTTGCTAATTTCTGAGGCTGGAGGTTTTCCTAGCTAGCACGTAACTGTCAAGTCTTTTTAATTTTTTTTTTTTTACACACAATATAAAGATAAAATGACAGTAGATGTGGCACAAAATTGTAATGAATACTAACATTTACCTCAGATATGTTTTTAAGATACGAAGAAAAGAATCTCTAGATGTAAAATAACACTCTTATTACACTTAGCATCAAATACAAACTGAAATTCTATGGGCTACACAATATGGAGAGCAGTATATAATTTCTGAGGTGGTGAATAACACAAAGTCTATTTTTCACAGCCAATCTAAAGATAAAATCATAAGACAAAATTAGTGAGAATTACATCTATCTCAGATATGTCGTTAAAATACTAGGAAAAGATTGTTTAAGCAAAAATACTTTCACCTATTACAAACTGAACAGTGTTCTTGAAAACATTGCTTGGCAACTGGTAAATGTTTTATGCTGAGCATACACTAGCTAATCTCTGAGGTTTTTGCTTGCTAGCAAATAACAATCAAAGGGTTTTTTAATGAATATTATAAAGACAGAATGACAATTGAAGTAAGACAAAATGGGAAGGAATACCTCAGAACAATTACCTCAGATAGGTTCTTAAAATACTATGAAAATACTGAATTGGACACCAACTGAGCAATATTCTTGAGAACACTGTTGCTAGACACCTGAAAAACATCTTGCATTTAGCATAAACTAGCTAATCTGTGAGGCTGGAGATTTTGCTAGCTCACACATCAAGTCTTTTTTACAGACAATATAAAGACAGAATGACAATGGAAATGAGAATAAACTTAAGGAATACCAACATTTACTGCAGATATTTTATTAAATTACTAAGAAAATTATGCTCTTAAAGTTATTACACTTAGCATCTAACACAAACTAACTTGCATGAGCTCTGCGATATTGATAAACCCTTATATTGCATCATGTTTTGTTAATATTCAATTCAATTTTATTTGTACAGTGCTTTTTACAATGGATATTGTCACAAAGCAGCTTTACAGAAATAAATGCATTAAAAATTAAATTAAATCAAAATAAATTGTAAGTATTTGAATTTATCCCTAATGAGCAAGCCAGTGTTGAAGGTGGCAAGGAAAAACTTCCTGAGAGGATATAAGGAAGAAACCTTGGCAGGAACCAGACTCAAAAGGGAACCCATTCTCATCAGAAGAACACGACCCCCCATTTCTTCACATTTGTTTACAAAGCTTGTACAGTTCTTGCTGTTAAGTCATTTATATTGGCTCTGGGTGGTTCAGACTGTTTAGTTAACAAACCCTTGGTCCCCTGAAGGGTTCAGGTGTATGAGAAATTGTTTTGAGGTAATAGGCTCATGCTGGGCCTTATGGACAGCAGAGGTGGGCTCAGTGGTGCACAGATTTTCAGCAAAAGAGCTTCAGGGTATAGGACTACACTTACTAACTGTTTAGTCAGCTGCAGCGGTATAGAGCTTTCTTGCAAATTATAGAATGGACATATGGAAAAGTAGGGTGTGTGTCTGGACAAAAGTTGGCAGCATAAATAAGTGAATTGTATATTATGGATTTTGGTAATGCTGGGTTGTCCTCATGCATAATGACACCATTTTGAATTGAAATCATGTGTTTGCAGCTGAGCCTGACTTTTTTCTTTTAGCTGGGTTTGGGGTTTGCTGGTTGATGTATTTCTCTAGTAATTCCATGGTGTATGTTGTGGTTTTTACACATTTTACTGTTGTTTTTAAATCAGTTCGTATTCCTAAGGTTTTGTTTGTTGTCTAGCAGCAAAGAGTCACCATGTTCAATCATGCCACATCAAGTTCATGACTTCAGCATTCATGCATGCTCCCTTCCTTTCAGTTTGTACAGTGAAGCTGTATTAATTAGTACTAGAGGAAGGCATAAGTGGATTTGCATTGGGTTTCGGCTGTTCTGGCAGAATACTCAACAAGTAATTGTGCACTTAGTTGGCCAATGTTGTTTTTTCCCCTTAGGTTTCAGGACTAGAGATTAGTGGTCCCCAGCACTAGACCTGGAGTAATGCCACTGTGCTCTGTCACACCTGATCCATCAGTTAATTCTTACATCTCTTCCTGAGTAATCGTGGGTGTGTTGAAACTGGACTTGATGACTTGCCAGCTCGTTGAAGTTGTTTTCTAAATAGAGTTTTTAGCAGGATGTTTGGAGGTTTCAAAATTCTTACATTCAAACTATGATAAAAATGAATTGTATTTTAGGTAATGCAATTAAACATACATATTTCCATCATTTGCACTAAAGAGGAAGTAGCACGTGGAGCAATAGAGAATGTTTTTTATTTGCAGGTTTAATTGTGAGGTCAGAAATAAATCTTCTGGGACAATGCGAAGTAGCACAAAGTGGACATTACTGTCCTGCTATTTTCTATCAGCTCACAAATTTGTGTTAATTAATTTGAGATAAAAATGTTTCAATGCCTATTTTGTTTATATTTGGCAGAATTTTACCTACTTTGTTTATTAGAAAATATTGTGGGTGATTAGAAGTAGCTGCTGGACTAGTCAAGCACATCTGGGCAGGAAGAACAAAAAAACTGTACATGACCAGATACATGTCCCTGCCCAGCCAATCAGTATTTGTTTGACACATAACACAGCATTTTCACACAATGCATTGTTGAGATTTTGGAGATGTCCATGTTGCCTGCTTTACATATCTCCATGAGCTGGTCTTAACCAAAATCCCTTTGATTTGCCTACATGCAAATATGCATACAGTACATACAGTAAATCGACTTGGTGTATACATGTACACACTGAAATGCCTATTTATTAAATGTACTGGTAATGTACCTATGTTTAAAGCATGTTATACTGTATTTGCTTTCAAAAGGAGAACAATATACTGTAACATCTAAGTCAACCTTGGTTCTTTACTCAACTTCATCTTTTACGCTTCCTCTTCTTTAGCTAGTCACTAACGTTATTATTTACCACTTCCAAAAAGGAAGCTGGCTTCAGTACACCCAATTATAGAAATGTACCATAATTTATTACATCTTTAATAGTAACTATATCAATTTATATCAAACTTTGAACTGCAATACTATAATACTAGTTTTCCACTACTGCAAAGGTCTTGCACTTTCTGGTTTCTCGTTAAGATGACAAGCTGTTTCTTATTAATGTTTATTACGAATAAAAAGAGAGAGGCTGGTGAGAGAACAACTATTTATATCTGCTAATAATTTAAGTGATAACAAGGAACTACTGTATCTTGCTTGGCAGATGTTCCACAACATTACATGTAAGTATAAATGAATATACCAGTTAAAGTTTTCAATAAATAAGAACATTTAATTGGTATAAGAGGAATCAAATACTTACCTTCAAATACTTACCTATACCTTTATAGCAAAATTATGATCTTTGCTTTATGTTGGGCTACATCACATACTCCTGTCATTGATTATTTTCGCCCCATGGATTTTATTTCTTTCCTCTTACAAACTAAAGTCTGATACTGCCACAGCTTTATAATAGGGTATCATATGGTAAGTATGGTTGTTATATTCTTGACTTAATGACATCACTGTGGTTTTACTGTGGTTCTTATGTTAACTGTTATGTAATAGTACGAATGATACATATACCAAAGCAGCAAAGTAGTATAATTATGGTTGACATGGTTTTTAGCATGTTTTCATGTTGTTTTTCCTAACCAAAAACCATGGTTTATTGTCATAAAGGCCTAATCACTGATCATCATCATCATCATTAACTGGAAAACAGCTCCTACAAACAAGCAGAGCAACTTTTTTTCACCTTTTTCATCATGATTTTGGAAGTTAATTAAATTTGTGGGTTTTCTGGGAATAATACATACTTGGCTTTTGCTCCCCAATCTCTTTGGCTAGCAGTCCAGAAGATGCCTTGGCAAACCCGAGAGAAACTCCGAATTTAGGCAGTCATAAGGTGATTTCTGGTTTCATGGGAATCTATAGCTTTTTGCTGAAGTAAACACAAGTAGTTATGGCATGAGGTACTGTTGTTTTGGGCATGTCTTTCCTTTCTTACCCTTGGACAGACATGAATGTATCATTCTCTTAAATGTGCTGCAAAATATGTGCTGCAAAAATTGTGGTGGTTTCTGCATGACATCTAAAACCAACCATTTTTTGGTACATATAATTATATTGTTTAAGAGTCCATGTCTGTGGTCTCACCAACAGTCAAACTATAAATTATGCTACTTTTTTGTTATAATTGCAGAGGTTATTTGTACTCATCCAAGCCATCTAATTGTGATCCCTCAAGCCACTGGCACAGTATAGTTTGTAGTTCAGACTTGTGTAGTTACGTTCTCTCCTCCAGGCCTGGTGTGAGAATAAAATGAAAACAGTACAGATTAGGCCCAGTAAATGGCTTGAATCGTTGTCCCAGTTCAGTGTATCAACTGGTAGTGTGTGTGTGCCTGGACGAGCTTTGAGTTGCTTCACGGTCAGTGGACCACCAACCGCAGCCTCCTGGGTGGTCGTCATAGAAACAACAGCACGAAAGAGGCGGTCAGCAGAGGAGAGGACAAAAAGGTATGTCGATGACTCATTGAAAAGTATATGTGTGTGTGTGTGTGTGTGTGTGTGTGTGTGTGTGTGTGTGAAGTATTCCTCTGAGATCTTTCTTATTGACTGTTCCATGAAGGATTAAGCCAAGTTTCCCCTTGGTTGATTAGAAAAGGAGGAGGCTTTGTTTAAAGGGCTGTCATGATGAGATAGGAACAAATTTAGCTCTTTCCGTCCACCAACATATGACTGAACAGCAAGCAAAAGTCACTTTCCCATATCAAGCCTCCACTCTCGTCATCGTATTCACCCTCCTCCTCTTAATCCAACAGCTGGTTTGGTTTCATTCAAATGGACAACAGGTTGGTCGTGCAGTTTTTCCCTTTTGTGCCCCAACAAAAATTACAAAACACTTGTTTACAGGGAGCTACTGCAGTATAATACGCAGCATGCAGGAAACAGCTGGGTTTCTATTTCATTAGCATGTCTGTTTTGAATGCTGATGAAATGTAATGAAATTCTCTTCCCTCCATCTGTACTGTAGTTTCAACGTCTGTTGAATTGTCCTGAGCTCGTTATGATCTTTAAATGATAATTCCAGTTGGAAAAACAAAGCCAGACCGCATGTTTGCCAGTCAGTCATCTTAAATTAAAATATAAACTAGACTCTTAGGAAAAAGGATTCTTCAAGGGTTGCTTAAGGTTTCGTTGGATAAGTTCAAGTTCTAAGCTACTTAAAATGGTTCCACTTGGAGCTTTAGTCAAAAAGTGATAACATGAAGTGGCAGTACAAAACCAAACATTTCATTATTTATAGCCATAAACTATCATTAATGCTTAAGCATTACAAGGTAACGTTCACGCATGTTAGTCAAATATCCTGACCTTTTGTAAGGGAGGAATTTTATATAACTGGACCTCCATAGGTTTTTGTTTAATACCCCAGGCTTAAGGATTTTAAATGTAGGTTGGGAGTGTCAGACTGCAGTCCCACAGGGTCACAGCCTTTCTAGCATACCATATTCAGTCCATGAAGGTTTTACTAATTAGCTGATGTTCTAAATAAGATTGAACTCTGAAGAGCTTTGACCCTCGACTCAGCCTCCCTACTCTTCATTACTGGTTCATATTTTGTGAAGTGATGCATAGCATAATTAGGTGCTTGTATTGAAATCAAAGTGACTCAGAAATAAGAAACAGTTCTGTAAAATGATACCATAACTTTTGACTGATGGCTCTTTACCCATTTTGTTGGTGACACAGAGAACTAACAGGAATTTATTCTAAAAGAAATTCTCACCATACATTTGACCATGGATGAAACAAGGTACGTTCAATTTAAATTCAATTTGAACAGTGAGTTTGGAGATATGTTGAATGAAGTCAGGCATGGTGTGATGTTGATCCAAAACATTTGGGAGTTTTTTTTTAAGGTAAGGCCTAAATAATGTAGCCTAGTGGGTTAGATAGAATGGAAAAAAATATCGTTATTAACCATTAACAGAGATTTCAAGTTAACATTTCTGTTCCAGAGCAGTTAAGGATGATTATGTTTTCAGTTGCGTTGTTTGTTCTTAGGAAAATAACGTTCATTTCTGTTTTTATGTTTTTGATCTTGCAATTCAGAGCCCTGATTGGTCCACATCAAACAAGGTAGGTGTGTGCATTAAGTCACATGAATTACAGTGTTAAAAACTAGTTGTCGCTATAATGGTTGTAGGATTCAATTTGCATTCAACAGTATATCTGTATACTGTAAATGATTACTTGATGGATAACTAACAACTGCCATTAAACTTTTATATATTATATATAAAAATTATATTCATATTTACTGTACTTTTCCCAGTACAGGGAAACATGGCAAACTTATTATCTGTTGTAATCACTCATACAGTACTGAGTGGTGGATAGAGATTTGGTTGGAAAACCATAAAACCAGAAAACCAATATTTTAATCCATGTTTCCCAGATTTTCATATGCACAAGTCAATTCCTGTAATAAATTATATTCTTAAGAAATCTCCTTGGACAAGAATACAGGATTTGTCTTCATGCTCGTCTCTTGTGTGGACCTATAAATGACTTACAATGCCTTTGTTAGGTTCTCAAACCTTCTGATTGTGGAACACAGTGCATCCTCTGTTCTGACCTCGTGTGGGAGAAGATTTGGAGCTCGGGGTGGTGTGGGAGGAAAGTCCCGTCGGTTTGGGGTATTTCCTAACCACGTCAGTAAGACCGTTCACTACACTATCACACAGACTTTGTAATCATCGTCCTCTTTTCCCTCTCTGACAAAACAAAAGAGGGACTGACAGAAGGACACTGTGCTTTAGGTCATGTTTATTTAGGTCATGACTGTCCCTTTCCTGACTCAGATTCTCTGCGAGTGTGCTCGTGACTGTACAGCACAAAAGAAATGTCCAAGAAGGTCTGTATCTGTATCTAACTCAGTACATGTGTTGAATTCTGATGATGCCACTTCATGCAAACTATTTTAATATCATTTATATTCTTTGGTCTGTGCATGCGGACTTTACTCTTTAATTCCAACAAGAGGGGTTCA
>CM074941.1:12825941-12850292 GCA_037576815.1 Pangasius larnaudii | reverse complement strand
GAAAATGACTGCATTCTGCTTACATCATTAATCAGCATGATCCAGGCAGAAAACAGGGTCACGTAAACAGAAACATTCTTCAAAGTGAGCTTGAGGCAAAAAAACAAGTACAGTACGTTTCGCCATTTCTGTAGCTGTCCTGTGAGTCTGGCTTCGTCCTACAAAAGGGAGTCAAAAAGTAAAATAGCACAATAGGTGAGTAATTAAAAATGAAACAAAAAGCAGTGACAGAAACAAAATATGAAAATAAATAAATAAATAAATAAATATTAACATTGTCTAAAATAGAATAAAAATTCAACTAATATAAAAGCAATGAAAGAAAATTAACCAAATTAATTTGAATCAAACATAATTTAAGTTCATTTCGGCTTATCAGTATTGTAATGCTTTAGAGATAAAGGTTAATGAATGAATGAAATGTTTTTGTAAATCATTTTACTTCTTTAATGTCTTTGACGCATGCTGTCCACAAACATAGACTTCTAATATAAATGACATTTAGGAAAAGTGATATGATTTTGAGTGCAATACTGAGTAATAAAAATGAATTAAAAAAAAAAAATAATAATTATGCATGTGCTAAAGAGCTAATGTTACCTGTACTTAAGAATATGGAGAATGTATTGCTTTAACATGTATTAACTTAAAAATGACATCTGTAATATCCATTTCATAAATCCAATCCATTTGCTAAAACTGACTAGCTGTAAGGTACACAGAATATATACTGTATGCTAAATCTGCCCTTTTCAGTATGATGATAAAGCACTGGGTCAGAGATGTTTATTTTATAACTGTCATTTAGTGTAAAAGAGACCACTGAGTTTCGGTTATAACTGAAACATTTATATTCGGGGCTCAGGAAGAGGTTGGTGTAATCGGCTGCAGTTCACATGGGTAAACAAATGACAATGACCTTGTATAAATCCACCTTTTTTTTATCACATAAAAACATGGATTCATTTCTTTACACGCTATCACCGTTTACATTCAAGAGTAAATCAGTTTCCAAGCACCCCCTTCTAATCACAGCACAGATTTCATTTGAAGAACAGAAGAGCAAATACGTACCATCATATTCATTTATTCGAGCAATTAGAGCTTTAATTTTCCTCATCCAGACGTGGATTTGAAACACTGCGCATCATATTAACAACACTTCCTGGATTTAAAATTGCCGTAAATGTGTAATTTTATTTACACTTGTGGTTTTGGGTGAATTTTAAATTAATCCCTTTCATTTCAAAAGACCAGGCAATTAGACATTCAAAAATAACCTTAAAAACATCGATGCTAGTTGATAGTCATCCATAGCACTGCCATGGGATTTTAAAAAAGCAATACACTCCGAGAGTGCTTGGATATACGTCACAGACCCCTGTTTGCGAACCATGGACCTACTGTATGAGATCCATCTATCATTCTATCACTCTTCACACTCTTTTCATTATTTAAATACTTATCTGCTAATAATCTTATGCTAATATATTTCAGGGATTTTGAATCTATTTGATCATTTCCATGGTTGTTTTCCAAGACTCTAAAACCAGTTTATAACAATACAGGATTTTCTCAGGGCTCATAGAAAACCTGTTAGTTACTGATATCCTCTGGAAAGCATCGATCTCTTCAGGACTGTCCTGTCCTGCTATTACCAGAGACAGAGCTGATCCGATAGCCATGATTGGTGTTGGGCTGGTTCCAGCACAAAAGTAAAAAAAAAAAAAAAAAAAAAAAAAAAAAAGCTGGAAAGGATGTTGGAGGGGAAAAAAAGAAAGAATTTGATCTGATCCTGGAGTCCAGCAAATGGAAAAGATTGGAACTGGATTTTCTTTTTAACTGTAAGTGTTTACATATAAACAGACTCGTGAGCGATGTATTGTTTCCTGTATTTTTTAAGTCATTCTGTTTAAAAAAAAAAGATTTTAAATTGTTAAATATAAGGTTTGGTTCGTGGACTAAAAGAAGCTTATCCACAGCTACATATACTCTCATATACGACTTTCCTTATCGCTTTGATTACATTAAACCTCACGTCTTCTGGTAGGACTACGCTTCCCATCATACTCAATTAGCCAGCTAGGTTTAATGAGAGCCAATCCGATTATACGGCCTCCTCTGATAAGACTGATGGCTCCTTTACAGATGCTGAGACAGTGAAAGGAGCTGGTGCCACAGATGGCCTTCTGACGGGGCTGCTGCTTTCTAACAGCACACAGGGGAGCACACAGTCCTACAGTTAAAGTGAACAATATTAATAAAATGTGATTTGCTTTATGGGACCACTTTGAAAGGAATGTGCCTTGGGCAAAGACTGTTACATTTGCTTTCATCGGTTTTCCAGGTTGACAAAAATGGCACAGAACACAGAGTTACCAGATTATTAGGCACTTGATGGCCATATCTAATAAACTGGCAACTCGCAAGTGTGCAATTTTATTCGGCGAACGTTAACCCTGTAAAATTCCAGGATCAACTGAAGCATGCCTCACTCTTACACTCGTCTTACTGACGTTACTAAACGTTGATGCTTTAATGGAGAATAACTGAATAAAAAGTGGGAGACGTAAGAATAAAACACAACCAGCATGCTGTTATAGAAAAATAATGAAGAGATGGAGTCACTATTACACTGTCGAAGTTAATTATTTTCCAATAACAAGACATGCTGAAGTGTTTTATTTCTCTTTTACCACAGCAATTTGTCAACAATGATTCTTTTTTTTTATTTATTAAGGAGTGAAAAGTTGTACTTTTTATCCTTTTATAGTTATATTGATTTTGTGTAGACATCCACAAAACAGTAAGTTCCTGTTATCACTTACATTACAGCATCTATACAGTTATTTCCTCACCAGCTTCCTGAAGTTAATAAGAAAAAAAAACATTACTAAGAAAAAGCAAAAAAAAAAACAAAACAAAAAAAAAAACCTAGAGCTCTGTCCTTAAGACTAGTTGCACATAAATTATACATAGTTTTTTAAAAGAGAATTTTTAATAGAAGTAGAAAACTACTAGTTATAGAAATTGAGCAGTCAGCAGCTCTTTCGTATAACAAGTGAATAATGCTATATCTATTCTTCGTAATGATTTGCAAATTTGTAAGTGAAGTTTCTATACTGACAATGTTTATGTTTAATTTACAGGATCTGTTCAGAATCAGTAAGAGGACAGAAGCAGGAGCTCTTTGGCACTCAGAGACTCTGAGCTCGTTAACCCCATTGTTGTAGAAGAGGTGATTGATTAGACTATAAAACAGGACACATGTCCTCTCTCCGTCTCCAAGCTGATTGAATCAGAAGTCCCCATATTTCAGAGCATACCATTAATAGTCGTTCGTAAGAGACCTGACACCAAATGTAAATCAGCTAGCTGATACACGTATGGTACGATATACAAGCAACTAAAACGGTCTCGGTTTAAACTCTGAAGACTATTTACACATCTGGTTGATTTGTTTAGAGACTGAAACCCCATTCGATTCTGTGCATGCATGATAACTGGTCCATTTCCAAATGCTATTTCAGATGGTCACGAATCGCCCCCTTAGACTGGAGAATCCATCTTATTTATTTATTTTCATTCTGTGGATATTAATCAGGCCAAGTGCACTTCGCCGTTGTTAGTGAATGGAATCTCTGGCAGCTACGGCAACTTAATTGGATTAAACTTTTGGACCAAGGACATGACGGAGGACAAGCAAGGGACGCAAGAGGGTGGAGTGGCATCATCCACGTCACCATCATCATTATCATCATCATCATCATCCTCATCATCCCCAACACCAACCTTCACCACTCTCAAGAAACTGTCGCAGTGAAGGGGAAAAAAGCCTCTCCCAATCAAACCCCCAGGCTTCTCCTCCACCCACTCCTTCATACACTCCACCTCTGCCAATATAACCAGAGCACTTAGCGGAATGTAAGTAACGTAGGAGCTATTTTTAGATCCCTTTATTTGACTTTGAGTAAATGTCACATTTTTTCGGACACACGCTCACTTTCGGAGCAAAAGTCTGGAACTTACATGTAGCAACAAGACATAATCATTAAACTTTGTAATAACAGAATTTATTTATGATTTCTTCTACATTTAGAATCTTTTTTTAGGCCAGAATAAATAAATAAATATAGATTTATTGGCCTAAAACCTTTTTTCTCACCAAACTGAGTAACTTACCAACACAGTAAAATACAATTATGACTTTGTACATCTTTAAAATATATTAATTAATATATACAGTATATATGTACACATCACACACAAGTCTATTTGCAAAAAGACAACAAATGAACACCTCAGACTAGACACCGCAGTTAAGAGTTTGCAGATAAAATATAACAGCATATATCGTTTACTATTCTTCTGTAGCAGCAGCTTCCTTTCCTAACAAAGTGGCTGCTGAACCGTTTGCATAATATCAAGCTAATTAGAAATGGCACCTGCACTGATATATAGTGCACTACATAGAGAGCAGGGAACCATTTGAAATTTCTATTTGAACAACGCAGCTAGTTAAGGCGATTATAACATCAATTTCCCCATTCTGTTCTCAGATTTACACAAAAATATGAATATACTGGATGTGTAATTATCTCATAGTTATGCCATATACTGTATTATCATCAATGGGATTGAAACAAGTTGCTAGATTAATGGAACAGCTAATAACTGTATTTTTTTATGCATTTTAATTACAAGATGATAAGAGGAACTATGCTATGCTGTATAACATGGGACTCTGATTTTGGGTACATAGTCATTAAACCTTTATGCTAATGCACAGTGTATTTTATTTAGGTTTTGTAAGTGAGTCCTGACCTAGGATAAGGTTCAGAGAAATAAATATTGCCTCAATGGTAATGGTGTAGTCACAGTATCTAGGGTTCTCCCTCAGAGCAGAGGAGTAAATTGAGTTCAGGGTTTATACATACCATACTGAAGAGCACTGAACCTTCAGCAAACCTGCTTTCCACTGGAATGATGTAATATATGATGCAATATGTCATATGTTTCTTCCACATTTGCTCCTGTTTTGCCATTTTGGCTTATCCTGCTGCAGCAATGGAAAATCCAATATATATGGTTAACTGTCCATTTTCATCCGTTGTCAAGGATGTACATCTCACGAAGCACTGTCATTCTCATCATGGCCTAATTGAAAAGGTAGTGGTCTTTACTCATTTTCATGAATAGGAGACTCTGGGCTAGAGTCCTCCTCCTCCTCTTCAGTGAGGGTTTCTTTCCTGCTGAAGGTGCTGGCCAAAGTGACGCTAAGACGTGGCCGAACTGGCGCCATCTCATTCAGCCCGATAACATTCCTGTTCACCAGCGTGGTCCTGTCCATGATCTCAGCACTGTGCTTGGCCACTACCGCGTCCAGGAAGTCATACTTGGCTGACAGTGTGCCACTCTCAAACAAGTACTTGAACAGGTAGGAGAAGGCTACATTGCCCAGGAAGGAGGCCAGCATGGAGACCGTCTTGAAGGGAAACCTCTGCATTATCAGAGGTTCCATTTCCCCCGTTTTGTGGTGCACCTTTTTCAGGATGTACCAGCCCGGGTAGTAGATAAAAGGGGGCAGTTTGAGGTAAGGCTCACCGCCGCCGATGCGCAAGATCAGGCCGAAGACATAGCCTGCCACTGAACCATAGGTGTTGGTGCCTCGCACAAACAGGACGCTGAGGAGCTGTGGAAAGATGATCACGTAGACCAGGTCTGAGCTTAGGTACCAGAGCCCGTACACTGTACCTGTCAGGAGAGCCATGGCCGTTGCCAGAGCGCCAAAAACAAAGATGGTGATCCGCATGACCCAGACTATCTCACTGTCTGATGCCTAGAGCAAAAAGATCAGAAATGGTGGCTGAAGAAAAAATAATCACAATCTACTGTATGGCTAGATTGTTTTATTGTTTTAGTGGGCGTGAAATTGGTGTAGATCAGTGTTAATGCAAAGGGTGCCATTATTAGAACTCAGACTGTTGAATTAACATGGAATTAACATTGTGTTAGAATTAACATTGTGTTCTACAACACTAATGTAATGGGTGCTCACCGACTGGCGGAAGGCCAGTTGATAGATGTTCCTGGCGAACATGGAACTGGCTGAAAGGATGGATGAGTCAGCCGATGACATCACCGCAGCAGACACTGCCCCCAGCCCAAAGAAGGAGACATAGGGCGGGCACAGGTACTGCAACACGATTGGAAGAATCATTTCTGACTCGTCGTTCTTCATCGGAGGGTTTGGCCCATAGGTTGTCTGATTCCAATCTACAATCAAAAGTACAGAGATTGTTGCCATGATGATACATTCAGCCCATAAACCCCACAATATGATTGCTTACACTATGTACTGTATTTAGGTAGAAACACCAATGTGCCTCTGGATATTAATGTACACTTTTAGGATTAAGGATTCTCAGTTCCTGAATAGGTTCTGCATGAAAGCATTTCTGCTATAGGGTTCTCCCAGAGACATTAGGATGCTTAATGGAAAAACCTGTTTTGGCAGACTTGACAAGCAAAAAAGGCAGTGCCTTGTTGAACTTCAGCAACTGGGTACAGTCTAAAGTAATATCAAAAACTCCAGCGGAATACAAAAACACTCTCAGTTAGACTGATGGTGGTCTGGCCATTGTTTAACTGACTTCAGTATCATTTATGTCATATTAAATTCAGCTATTTTGGAATTTTTTTTTGGTACATTTCTGTCTATTTATTTTTCAAATGTAACATTTCAAGACTAATGTATATGCTAATTACAATACGCATTCAACAGTATCCTACATTTGTACTGCCATACTGTAGCAATATTTCCTAAAAGCCAAAGCTTCAGTTCCGCATTGGGTCTTTGATGGTGAAAATCAGTAGAATAAATCTGATTCGTCAGGCCTGCCTCAGATGTAATATTTACAGAGTTCACATCGTTAAACGGATAAGCCCTCAATAATAGATGAAGGAGACCAGCTGTTGTTATTTACACATTTCTTTAGAGATCTGATGGGAACATGGCCACCACCCTGGGTTAGTACAGGCAGGGGAAAGACCTCCCTGTTGTGAGAGTTCATTTCAGAAAAAAATAGACTGTAGCAATCAGACATTTTCCCATGTGAGGTTCAGCAGCTGGCACATAATCATCAGTACATTCATGCTCCAGTGCTGTTTCAGATATTAAGCAGGAATGAGAATTTATGTACTAAAGAGCTCTTACGCTAGAAATATTGCTTTCACCTGTATGACTGATTTGTGAGTCAAGGGAGATTGCAAGCCTGGATAATACAATGGCATCATAATGTAAATGAGAGCACTGGAACATTTATTAAAGGGGCTGGTTGTTTGAAGAGTGTTTTTCAGTTTTCCTTGAGAGCTCCCTGTCCTAAACTACTGTGCAATCGAAAACTGGACTGTCAAAGATGGCTGCCATATTTCCATGCTTAGAGAGCTAGCATTTGGGCAGTAATCAAACATTCTCATTGAATTTGATCATGTCCAAGTCAACTCAGCATCTAGTATGAGACACACAATAATGTTATCTGTGTGAGCTAGCCTGGCTAATTTGTTGCTAGTTACTAAACATGGAAAAGCAGAAACTAGCAAAACCTAGCT
This sequence comes from Pangasius larnaudii, assembly GCA_037576815.1. Taxonomy (NCBI): domain Eukaryota; kingdom Metazoa; phylum Chordata; class Actinopteri; order Siluriformes; family Pangasiidae; genus Pangasius; species Pangasius larnaudii. The sequence goes on along the minus strand of CM074941.1, from coordinate 12,842,681 downwards.
CCGATATCCCATAACGTATTAGGTCGGTTGTGTCTACCAGAGCAAAAAAGAGACAATTAATAGAGAAGATTTTCACATTAAGGGGGATCCTGAATGGTATGAGGTCTAGAGATTTTAGATCACTCTTGATGTTGTTGAGAGATTGTTATTGAGAGATTTGATTACTGACAATGTCACAGCCATCCAGCTATGTGTAGCTAGCTTGTCAGCTGCCCCGTGATGTTGTTGCAAGAGTGGCAGTTACAGAGGTACTTGTATGGTGGACTCTCCCCATGAACAAAGTTTTCCATGAGGACGTTTGTTTGATATTTTTGGTAACAGTAACAGTGCTTTGAATCAGGGTGCATCGTTGATTATTTTCCAATAACAGCATGCACCAAAATGATTATTTAACACACTTATTCACAGTCCTAATTCACAGAATCTGGATTATTTGTATTAGATTAGCAACATTAACCATACTGCAATGCTCCAAAAATAGGGCAAAGTGTGCATGACCTTTTTTTGAGAGTCTCTCATCCTCTTTGGCTGTACTACTTTAATTGTTATAAACACATTCATCTAGCCATTTTTACCATAGTTAAAATATTTTTGCAGGCCCTAATGCTTCAGCTGACCTGTGGAGGCTCCAATAGCTCCGATGAGAATGGAGGGTATGGCCATAATGATGCAGCCAAAGGCAGCCAGGAAGGAAAGGACTTGGGCATAGGAAGCTGAAGAGGCAGAAAGAACCCGTTGAAAATAGACCTGCCAGGGAATTCCCCCCAACATCTAGGAACAAGAACAACAACGTAAATGCAGAATCCAAACAGCAAGACATAAGACAAATAAGAGCAATAGTTAACAGACTTTATAGCAACATAAAAATAAATCTGATCTTTTAGATGCAGGTTGACACAAAACATTACATGCTACAGTGAGTCAAGTCACAGCTTTCACAATAAAATTATTATTTTTGCTTTCAGCCATAGTTTGATGATCATGAGTGACCCTTCATACATAGTTGAGGTTGGCTGGCCATTGCGTGCAGAACAGAGATGACAGAATTACTTGCGTTACAATTTCATTACAAGCCCTTGACATTTAGAAATACATATTGTTTCCTTTTTGCACCTTTCATTTGGAATAGGTCACGGAGTTCAATTACATTCTAGCATTTAATACTATTCAATAATTTTGTTTGTGTGTGGCAGCATGAGAAATCTCTTCTCATGGCGAAAGTCTGATATTTTGTACTATATATAGTAGGTCTGAAAATTAGTTTCCTAACTTGAAATGTTTCTCTTATGTACATATCTTGATCACAAGTTCTAATATTTTAAAATCTGTTAACTCCCAAAAAAAAAGTGAAATGGGAGAAAATTGCATTTAAAGATTTCATTCCGACAGGACATTTCGACAGCTTGTATCTGATTACAATCTGATTATTGATTAGGCATGTCTGTTCTGCTACAGCATGTAGATATCTTACAACATGATCAAAACATGGTAAAGGAAATCACACTTAGCTAGCAAGCTAAGCTAGTTTCAAACATCTTTAGGCAGAGTGACTGTTTTCAGCAGTCACTCTGAAAGTAAGTAGAAAGTAAACAGACACATGTTGTTTTGGTGAAATATATTTAATATATTAAATAATATATAATAAATTCTCTCTTGCTCTCTCTCTCTCTCTCTCTCTCTCTCTCTCTCTCTCTATATATATATATATATATATATATATAGCTGTTTTCCGAATTCAGCCACAGTGACATCCTATGATATCCTGTTAAGGCTTTAATGTTAAATGGATTTTTCTGTTGTTTCTTTGTATTAGGAAATGTCTCTATGGTAGAGTAATGACTAGTTTCCAAGTAAACTACACTCACCAGAAGGCAGAAGTTGTCTGCCCACATCCATTTATCTGTGCTTTCGATCGACCCCAGCCAGGAATCTTGGTAGCGCCCCTTCACTGCAGTCAGGCCGATGTCAGACACAGCAGGGTTCGAGAGTGCAAATGGGACACTGATCCACTGCAGAGAGAACAAAAACACTTTCATTTACTTTGTACACATTTTCAGCTTAGTCACCAATGACAAAAAAAAGCATGTATTTATTTCTTCACATTTTTTTTTTACATTGGGACAATGTAGAATATTGTAAAAAATCAGTATGTATGTATATATATTATATACACACACACATTTTACATTGAAGATTTTTGACGCTAGTTTCATTAATCATAAAATAATTCAGATGTCTGGTGTAATTGTGGACTACAGTCTGATGTGGCAAGTCAGATAGTACATATGATGCTGAATTGTACTTATGTACAGTCAGCTCCAGAAATACTGGCACCTTACTTGTACTTGGTAAAGATGAATTAATAAAGCTTAGAAAAAAGGTCAGTGGTTAATTAGCTTAATCTTGGACTGAAACTATAAGAGAACTCAAACCTTTAACTGAAGTAAATTTACTCTAAGGCAAGTGGAACTCGATGCCAGAGTATTGTCCTTCTTGTTGCTAATTTGTATGCCTCCAATATCCTTAAAATGTACTTCAATCAGGAAAGAAGCTACTGAAAAGAAATATTTCAGACATTTGACCTTGCTGTGACCCTTACCTGGGTTGGATCAATTACAAAATCTAATCAGTTCCTCTGCTGGTTACAAAGATAATTCTATATAAATCCTACAGACATTCAGATATTGCATTAACAAGAATGTCAGATGGATGCACAGACAGATAGGCCTAGTGTCAGGGGCATAAGAAAAAAAAACCCATATATATTAGGTTCACCTGAGTGTTTAGAAACTCGCTGTTTCACTGGGGTATGACTATGATGTGACACAGAGGCCAAATTCTCACAGTCATTCATCAACATGGAGAAGATTAGTGAATATACAAATAAAATGAGCCAAAAGAGAAAGGCAATGGCTATGATTAAATTGTTTAAAACATCCAGTGCTGACTTTATGTAGAGCATGTGGACCAGATTCCCAAATCATAGCCTAATTTATTTTCATTTCAACTTTGTAGTCAGCATAACAGGCAAATCCTGACAATTTCCATAACTTCCACAACAGTGCATATGATTAAATAACATGAGTGTACCAGTCCCACAAAGATGCAGAAGAGCTGAACCACGTCTGTGTAGGCCACTGAGTAAACACCACCAACCAGTGTGTAGAAAATGGCGATGAGGGCAGAAATGATGACTGACATGTTAATATCAATGTCCACAATGACACTCAGTGTTGCTCCTGTTGGAAAAAAAAATAATGGTGTGTGATTAAGCTGTAGACAGGCTCTTCACCTTAGTAATAATTTTAGTGAAATCTGCCAGGCCTGGGTTTTCCATAAATGTTCTAGGACTGTTCCTGTCTCTTTTGGTTTCATTAACCTTTATTTCATGTATGCCAGTTTACAGTCCACTCTTATTGACTATGCACCATTTATTTCCTTCAAACTAGAATTTGGAGACAAAAAAAATCAGGCAAAAATGATGTAGGCTAAATTTATCTGTGATTTGCAATATAAGAAAGAGATTCATACAACAGGAAAGGGCACTAGTGTAAATTTTATTCAATGAATTGAATAATTGTCCTCAGCTCCAGACAAATTTCATTGTTCTGGACATTGTCTATGTTCTAAGGTCTTCTTGGGCCCCCTGTTTACTCAGGGTCCTTTGAATCACCCTCACTCACCTGTACCCCTGACAACAGAGAGATATGAAGCTGAAACGCTCTCAATATAAACAGGTCAAATTGTACAATTTTGCCGATAAGTAAGAAGAGAATATTTTTGAAGCATAAATAGTTTTAAAAGAAAACAACAAAAGGCTTAATTACAGGTATTAAATATGGTACACATGCCTGATTTAACTTAGGAAGGGTTGGTAATTAGCTGGTTAATTGGATCAGGTGTGTTAGTGCAGGAAAACCATTAAAATATGATGAAGTGGTTGCTGAGTGGTTAAGATTTTTGGGCTAATATTTGGGCTGCTAGTAGGTTGTGCAGTCAAATCCCAGCATTGCCAAACTGTGACTGTTGGGTCCTTGTGCAAGCCTCTTAACCATCAACTGCTGAGTTATGTCCTTTCTCAACTGCACTTGGCTTTAGATGAAAGTATCTGTAAAATGTGCAGGACAGGGGGTTCTCCAGGACGAGAGCTTGGAGCCTGTGTCCTGTTGGTGGATGCCAGACTTCTAGCTTTAAAAAAAATAGTTATTTACTTAGCCAGGCAGCTGACCACTAATGGCCAGATCTAATTAATGCATTATGATGCAATTAAATAGGTAGTTGATGCAAAGTTATTCCTCCAAAATCAATGAACTCTTCTTTGCCTTTTTTACTTCGCCAATGCAACCAAAGTGGCGTGAAACTATATACAATAAATGGAATTAAAATACATCTTAAGTGATAATATTAAAGAGAAAGAAAAGGAGGCTGATGTTGTTTCTTTTAAACGTTACCCCTAACTCAGCCCTGACTGTGTGTCACTGCTCAAACCAGTCGTTTCTCTGAAACTTTCCTCTCTGTGCAACTGATATTGGTTTCTTCTAATTCAGGCTCCCGCATTGATTGATCTCCCTGTGTTCCTTACCGAGGGCTGATAAGATGGCGGCCGACCAGAAGATCTCCCCCATGAGCGCGGGGATGAAGAGCAGGCCGCCCATGCGCTTTCCGTACAGCTGCTGGAAAGGGTCCAACATCGTGACGTAGCCGCGGGAGCGCATGGGCTTGGCGAAGAACAGGCCACCTTAATGTCAGGAGAATACAAAATATAGACCATGATGATGATGATGATGATGATGATGATGATGATGATGCTGATTAGCCATGAATGAGAGAATCCAGGAAGAGTACTCATGGAGAGTGCGCGTGGAAATAATAATCATAATAATAATAATAATAATAATAATAATAATAATAATAATGTTATTATGAATTATCCTACCCAGTACGAGACTCATGGCGTATCCAAAGGGAGCCTGCGCCCAGGCCAAGCCGAAACCAGGCAGATACACATACTCAGCCGTGCCGTTAATGTATCCACCTCCCACCCATGTAGCTGCAATTATCATACAGCAAGTATTCAACAACACACACACACACACACACACACACACACACACGGTTTAAACAATTCTATTTAACCTGACACTACAACTAAACAGATAAATTGCAGGAACACAGAGATGTTACATAACTGAAAGTATGAAAGTGTATCTATAGCTTACACTCTCAGAAATAAAGGTTCTAAGGTGTACTTTTCCTTGTCGCTGGCGTGGAACCATCTTTATTCTTTATACCATATAGTATTCATAACTGGACTATTCATAAGGACCACTGGTGTAGCTTTAAATCTTTAATATCTAATTAAAGGTACACCACACGAATCTTCCTGTGTGAAAGGGATAAAGAAGATGTATAAAAAGATGTACCCTTGGTGGTGCAACCCTGCAGCAGGGGAAAGTAGCCTGCCTTTATTTCTCTGAGTGTGTATGTCCACATGAATGAACAGCAGCTAATAACACAATGCTTTGCTTTTTTTATTTAGCAAAATTAAACTTGCATCTCCAAAGATCCCCAAAGTATCTTCTTTTTGTTTTTACATTTATTAATACTTTCTCTAAAAAAAATTATCTCGTCTCTGTTCCTTTCATCAGTTTTACCGACGCGCAAAAACGCATAGGTTTCCACAGCGAGGGAAAAAGTCATTAAATATCTGTGATTTACCACAAAAAAGTTCTGAATAATATAGACTTCTTTCCTTACAGGGCTTAAGCACATGCTTTGTGTTCACACTGAGTCGTACCGGTCATGGTAAACGCTCCCACAAACAGTCCGATGTCTCTCCCCCCGACCATGATGGTCTCACTGCGGTCCGCTCCCTCCTCCACGCCGGAGTTCTTGTTCTTCCAGGCGGCCCATATTCCCACGCCGAGGATCAGTAAGTAGAAGATGACGATCGCCACCAGCCCTTCCACATGGATGGCCATCTTCACTGCGCTTCTGAACACCTCAATGGCATGGAGGAGACCTGATGCGCAGAGAGAGAGGCGGAGAGAGGAGAAGAGATAGGAGAGGAGAGGAAAGGAAAGGGGAGAGGGGAGCGAGCAACACACTGCTGATCAACAGTTCACAACTGAGCAAAGGGATTTCAACCCAAAAGCAGCTGAGTCAAAAAAAAATCCACCTTTTGTGTTTTTAATTCCTGTGCACTTTAAACATGCTTTTAGACATTTTACATTAAGAACACAATGCTGTTGTGCATCGTTAATTAAACTAATTGTTTAGTGAAATGCAACTCCAAATCTCAAGCTTTCTAAATTGCTTTTTGTTTCAATCCTTTATTCTCGTTTACATTTTACATTACATGTAAGGTTTACTATCCAACCTGCGAAATGCGTAAGATGATATTATCTGCGCTATAAAAGTGAATGTAATCCATCATCCACTCTACTTTGGAGTTTAAATGGTTAAAATATTTTTGGCAACGTGTATGCGTCCTGAAACTGAGTGGAAAGTGTCTCTTACCTTTATGCAGGAGCACCAGACAAACACCAGGCACCGACTGGGAAGTGAAATAAATGAAGTGTGCGGTGCGCGCCGTGACGCAGAGAGCGCAGAGTCCGCCTTCAGTAAGCAGGCAGTCCCGCACTTTTCACTCTTTACACTCACGCTTATATGAGGCTAAGATTCCGTCACAGCTTCGTTGAGGAACGTCAGAGTTGTGAATGGAAGCCTTTCGTTCAATTAAAATGTCAAAATGAGTCGCACGGCGCTGGAACTCATCCAGCGGTCAAACCCAAAACAGGAGTTTATGCCACACAAGAGGTCTGATTTCACCACATTTTGATTTCTGATATAAAATTCATCGGTAGACGAGTTATTTACTTTCATTAATAATTTTGTAAGTAGGTCTCAGCCCAAGCAGGGGCATGTCAGGGGTCTCAGACATGGGGTGGCAAAGGCAGGGCAAGCCCACACTACCGGGGTGGCCACAATGATTATAGATTGGACATGTTTACATTTGAAAAAATATGAATTATTATTATTAGTGTACATTGATTAGCTGCATAATAACAGAGATTATTTTTTACTTTTTTGCGCTCTAGTTTGTAATACATAAGAGATTTGGTACTGCGAATGGACTGGTGTCCCGTTCAGGATGTATTCCTGTTTCTAGTTGTTAGCAGTATAAGTAATCACTAGGATCCCTACAGGAATATACATATTTTTCTTAATATATATGTTTTCTGGGTTCTCCAGTTTCATCCCACCTACTAAAAACATGCTGGTAGGTGGATTGGCTACTCTAAATTGCCCCCAAACGTGTGTGGGCATGGTGCCCTGTTATGAAATGGCATTCCATCGAGGGTGTCCTCATGTCCAGTGTTCCTGGGATAAGCTCCAGAAGGGCAGGAGTATCTCAGTGGTTAAGATGTTGGCCTACTGTTCAGAATGTCACGAGTTCAAGCTGCCACTGCTGACCCTTTAGCAAGGCCCTTAACTGCTCAGTTGTATAAAGAATGAGATAAAAGTAAGCTGCTCTGGATAAGGGCATCTGTAAAACACCATAAACTGTAAAAATGTAAATGGATCCACTGCAACCTTGGCTGGAATTAAGTCCTCACTCCAAACGGATCAATGAAGGCATCTGAAGAGTTCAAGGCTTCTTAGCTTCTTCTAACTGAAACCCCTTCTGCTGAAGAAACACTCTGGTGTAGGGTCCTACACTGAACCTTTAATGGAACAAGAAGAACCCTAAGGGGTTCCAGATTTTTCACACCTGATCCTGAGCTTCATCACTAAACACACTGAGTTCACACTGAAAAAAAGAGAACCATATGTTCAATTACACATGAGAATTTATAACTAACCATATTCTCCAAATATTTTGGGTTATTTACTATTTATTTATTTGATTCCATGTTCATTGTGCCCAACACTCACTCCTAGAAAAGAGCCTGAAACTAGAACACATAAGCTTCTGTAGTTTGTTGCTCTGGGGGAACCCATAAAGGTTCTATCTAGCACCCAACAACAGATACAACCGTAACCCTGTTTCCTTACTAGAACCCTTTCCAAGTAGAACCCTTCTGGGGAGCTAAGATCCCTTAACTATCCAGAGATCCGTGTATCACCCCACTCCTTAAATCATGGTTCTCTAAAAGAAAACAAAGACTCCACTAATAGCATTGGGTTCTTTTAGAAACCATGCTAGATTCAAGAACTTTTGAAACAGTTCTGTGGAACAAATAAAGATCATACAGGGACATTTTGACTTTACACTGGAAATAAAGCAAGTAATATTAAACTAATATGTTATATATAGTTAAAGCTTGTTGGTTTCCTACAACAGTTCTACTCCGAACCCTCTCTGATATGGGAAAGGGTTCCACATAGACATTTTAAGGCTTTCATTTCAGGTTCTAGATTTTTTTTTTTCGTCTAAAAGCACACACTTGCTAACGCTTTGACAGTTTCATTAAACACATTTTTCTTAAAGTCACCGTAATTATGCAAAAAGTCACCAAGCTGGGCTGTACTGAATGTTTCCACACCCAGCTCATTTCTCTAACTGCATCATCGTGGCACTTGACTGCATTCTGACAGCCATAAACAAGTAAATATTCTCTGTGGAGGTAAACACTGTGTTTATATTTAGAGAATTAACGGACTACGGCCACACAGGAAAGGGTGCGTTTAATTGCTCTCTGAAATATATGAGGTGAGGAACTTCCGGAGTGAGCCAATTTACCGGTGACAAGACTCCAACTTGGTCTAGCCGACCTTAACTCACATGAGTCGACTAATTTGACTCAACAAAAAAAAAAAATATCTGACAGCCTGCCAAGACGCTTCCAATTACGAGCGTTGGGCCCTGAACACATTTCCCATGCAGATGGTAAGGCTCTCTGTAGAGGAAGTAGTTTGGGAAAGATCCCGCTTTCCTGTTCAACATAATACTCTATAAAAAAAAACTGTAGCAATTTTAATGAGCGAGTGTGATTTTTTTTTTTTAAATCAGATTTTCTAGGAATGAAGTCATAACAAAAATGATAAGACTGCTAACCAATATGTATTTACTGTGTGAAATGTGTTAAGGCTTTATATGGAAATTAGAGAGTGGGCGTGGCTTTAAGACCGATGTTTTGTTGAGTCCATATATGGAAATATTCCGAAAGCAATACATTTATGCAGATAGCTATATCAGAATCAGAATTAGCTTTATTCGCCAAGTGTGTGCGCAGACACACAAGGAATTTGTTGTGTTTTTTTAAAGTACATACATACATACATACATACACACATACATACACACATATCTGGCATGAGAACAGAAAAACATTTAAATAGTAAGACTTAACAATAAAAAATAATAATGTGTCCGGAACAGAAGATTTATGTACAGATTTGTGCATTATTTACTCTATATACAGCTGTATAAATAAAGAGATATGCATATTTGCATTTACTTGAGAAAGAGGCAGTAATTAGAGATGGAGGATGAATTACAGAAATGAATTACAGAAACACAGGTAATGATTCCTGTGTTCGCTGTTTAAGCTGGAAATGGCATGGTGGAAAAAAACTGTTTTTATGCCTAGATGTTCTAGTGCACAGAGATCTGTAACGTCTGCCTGAAGGGAGAAGAGCAGACAGGTTGTGGCCGGGGTGAGGGGGGTCAGTGATGATATTAGCTGCCCGTTTCTTCACTCTGGAGTTGTATAAGTCCTGAAGGTTGGACAGGTGCACACCAATGATCCTTTGTGCTGTCCTAAAAGTCTTCTTGTATCTGATTTGCTGACCCAAACCAGACAGTTATAGAGGAGCACAGAACCGACTCAATAACAGCTGAGTAAAACTGTGTCATCTGCGCCTGTGGCAGGTTGAACTTTTTCAGTTGACGAAGGAAGAACAACCTCTGCTGGGCCTTTTTCACAGTGGAGTCAGATTTTGGATAATCTGGATACAGATTTTGTTAGCCAGCTAAATAACACAAAGTAACCCGACAGGATTTATGAAAGGATTTTTAAGGAATGATCATATAATGTTTATTGCTAGCGCTAACCAGCTAATTAAAATGAACTAACCTGAGAGGACTTTTAAGTCATATTTAAAACGTTTACATCTTTAATGTTAATGCTAACCAGCTAACTACAATTAGCGACTATGACAGGATTTCATGGAGAATTTTTAAGTTCATAAATATTACAATCTTTCCTGCTTTTGTTAGCAAAATAGCTAACTGACACCAAGCTGATTTCAGAGAGGATTCATATGTCATATTTAATAAATGTTATAATCTACAATGTTAATGCTAACTAGCTATCTAAGATTAGCTAACATGACAGGGTTTCAAGGAGAATGTTTAAGTTACATTCGTAATATCTTTCCTCCTGTTGTTAGCCAGATAGCTAAGTGGTGCTAAGAGGTGCTAAGCAGAATAGTCTGAGAGGATTTTTAAATCATATTCATACTCTTCACTGCTAATGTTAACTAAGCTAACTAAGATCAGCTAACACGACAGGATTTTTAAATTATATTGATCAATGTAATAATTGTTCCAGCTTTCGTTAGCAAAATTGCTAAATGGCACTGAGCTGACAGGATTTCTGAGAGGATTTCTAAGTCATATCTAATAAATGTTATCATCTTCACTGTTAATACTAACAAGCTAGCTAAGATAAGATAACCTAACCTGGGAAAATTTTTTAAAGATATATTCAAAAGATTATAATCTTTTCTGTTTTTTTTTTTTTTTGTTAGCAAAATAGCTAACAGGTGCTAAGCTGACAGGTTTTCTGAGAGGATTTGTAAATCAGGCTCATAAAGGTTACAATCTACACTGTTAGTCTGCTGGCTAATCTATACTGAGCTGACAGGATTTCTGAGAGAATTTTAAAGTTAATATTCATACATGTTTATAGTTTTCAGTGTTAATATTAACCTAGACAGCTAATATGAGTAAAATTAGCAAGATATTTCATAAATGCAAATTTTGTTAGTTAGAGAAGTGTCTCTGAGGGAGTTGTGTCTCTGAGGCGGTATATGATGTGTACTGATGTAAGCCTGGGTTTGTGGTCTATGGAAAGAGTCTTCGCATATAGGCTACAGATCCAGCAAATGTTGCTGCCTACCAGGAAATGTAGTTGTGGAGAAAGAAGGATGTATGTCTGGAAAACAGCATGTGGCTGGGTGGGAAACTCTGCCTGTTGGGCATTGGCGGGAGTCGTGGTGCGAGCAGTGCGTGTTTGCTCAGTGCGGGAGACCACGAAGCTTTAATGAGCACCAGATGCATCTGTCAAGTGCCCTTTGAAGTGTGCACTGAGCACAGTCAAGCATGCAACTCTCACTGCAAATGGCAAATTAACACCAAAAGTGTTTACACAGACTTAGCATTAATTCAGGGGTGTGGCTACATGGGCAGCGCTTGGGATACATCACCCTTAAGATATACCTTTCCACCCCAATTTCCACTCCATCTCCATCAGGTTTATTAGTCCTGGACAATCCTATATACTAGAAGACTTTATGAATTAAATCTACAGCATGTCTGAGAGGTCAGGAACCAATGAGAGTAAAACTACATAGACTTAATTTTGTATTTATTATTTACAACATATGCTTTACATGTTCACTCTTATGCTGTGCACATTTTCTCAGCAGCTGTTATCATGATTTTGTTTATTTCCCTCAAAATATTCCCATTGGTTCCTGGCTTTTCAGACACTTTGAACAACTACAAACCCGGTTCAGTAATATGATAATCCTCGCCTTTTGCACAAAGGACCCAAGGAAATTCTGCTAACTCAACTTTATTTTATACATAATCTTGTGATGCCACCTGCTGGTGTGCTTCAGCCCGTCTCTGTGCCACCACTGGATCTACAGAACTGGACGAACTCCTACTGTGTTCATTCTGAACAAAATAACATATAAAACACCATCTCTTCATAAAACACCAGTGATTTCGCTGTGAGGTCCACTGTAATCATTCCACTGTATTACTTCAAGTGAAAGGCAACTGGTGCTGGGCTTACAATAGGATACTGCCACCTGGTGGCTGTAAGGAGACCTGCATACACACTCTAAAGAAACTAGCGTACAGTTCTTCAAGGTAGAGTCTTTAAAGGCACCAGGTACTGGGCAAGAAAGTAGCAGCCTCAGACACCTCATGATTTTTCCTTTAGAGTTTAATTTAAAATCTCTGTAACTTTATTCTGGTTTCTGGCTTTATAGCCCATGATTTAAAATGTGCCTTAATTCTTTTCTATATAAGTTTTACAGATGTTTTTCTTATACCACAGCACTGTCGATTTCTTTATTCATAAGAGAGAGGCGGAGGAAAAGACGCTGGCAAAGTGCTGTGGTATGAGACAAATAAAACACTCTGACACATGCTGTTATTGAAAAATAATCAGCTTCTGGGTGGGAACCTTACATATCTGCCATTTTATTTGAAAATGAGTTCAACACCTTCTTCATACTTCATTCTTTATTGCTTACCCCTGGAGGGAATTTTATTTACGTGCTGAGAGAGAGTCTGAAGGTGAAGGTGAAGCTGAGCACTTGTTCTCTAGTATATCGTACAGGGATGACGCGAGTGGATGAATGCAGGGTTTTCCAGGCTTGTAGACTGGAGGCCTGGGGTCCTCAGGGGAATGTACAGATTTGAGATAGACAGGCTCATTAGCGCTGGACAGCTGTGAGGGAAACATTTTCCTTCTCCCACACTTTCTCTGGTGGCTGCTCTTTTCTGCTCCTGAGTGAACTTAGTTGTGCAATTATAGCCTTCCAAAGAAGCAGGAATGCTTCCAAGGGATTTAGTAGACAGAGAACCCGAGGTAATGAAAAGAGTAAAAAAATATATATATATATCCATGGTATGTTTTTTCATTGACTCCTGGACATGAATCCACTTTTAATAATGTAAATCTAAAACAATTGCAGGTCCTAGTGAACTTTTAACATGGATTACACTACCTTACTCTTATCTGATATCTCAAAATTGCCCTTCATCCAAACTGAACGTTCAAACAATTCAGTCTTCAGCCTGGAACAAACATTATATACATTTTGATCACATGAGCTCAGAATTTGTCATATAATGCAATGTTGAATTCTTGAAACTGACTTCTTAGAAGGTTCTTAGAACTTCCTATAACGGCAGCTCTGACAGTAGTGCCAGACGAAGCACAGAAAAATGAGTTGTTATTTAACAAAGAAAACATAAAATGATTGCTGTGGTGATGCTTTATGTGTTTAACTCGAGTGTCAGCACTTGTAACAGTCAGTAAGAGGACGCTGCGCCTTATGGTTTCTCTGTAACAAGCCACGTTTATCGTGTAACTCCATAAGAGTCTGGTGAGGGAACGAATGTTAACTATCTTGTTTCACGGGCGATCCACGTAACTAGACAACGTTGCTGTGGTACAGGAGGAATATAACACTTGATCATTGGGTTGTTGATTTATTTTCCTGTGCCCCTAGTGTTTTATTCCTCACTTAACAATTAATTTAAATGCACCTTTGTTTGTCTGAAGCAATGGTTTGGTTATGGCTACATTAGCTATTTTGACAGGTTTTAAAAAACATTTATTTTTAATTAAGTTAAGTTCCTATTTAAAAAATCTTTAAGCGTTAATGTAGAAATCTTACACATAGCACAGAATTATTGCCTACCCGAGCTGACCCAAACATGGGCAACAGTCTACCAGCTGGAAAACTGCACTGTGTCTGAAAACTAAATCCAGTTCTCAGGCGCAGTGAAGAGAAATAGCTGCCATTTGGCCTGAGAGAAGCCTCTTCTTCTGTGGTAATTCCGTAAGAGGCAGGTGGGCTGCTGATTAGACTGTGTTCGTGCTGCCATGGAGGTCTTAATAGAACAGATCTGATTAGCTATGACTGAAGCTACAGGTCAGCCTTCCCACTGCATCTGTTATATTCTATTACACTCACTGATCACCCCGCTGACCTGGGTCACACAGCCTTCATTCATTTATGGATTACTGCAATAAACTCACGACTACACCCTTTTACTGTATGCCTTATTTCCATTACAAGTGTTCATCCTTGCGACCCAGGCATGTAAGTGGAATGTTACATTGTCTGTGGATTTCAGTAACGGAATAAAACACTTCCCTTTCTGTTGGCACCACAAAGTTGATTATAACACCATAATCTGAAGTGTTTTACTCCCCTTAATTTGCCAACATTAATATTTTTTTATTTATTAATGAATATACACTTTATTCAATTATAGTTAAATGTACTATTGTGGAATGTCAGTGAACCAAGTTAGTTCCTGTTGTCACTTGTGTTATAGCAGCTATAAATGGCCATTCCCTCACCATCCTGTCTTTTTTCTCACTTTTGAGGTTAATAAGATAAAAACACAGTTTATGTTACAGAGAAACCACAAAGCAGACCTCCTCTGTCCTGAAGACTTTCCTGTGGCAGAAAACTTACTTACACTGGAGACTCCTTCCATAAATGTCCCCTTACAGGAAACTTACATTTTTCTTTGTTAAATAAAACAAGTTATTTAGTCTGATTATTATTCATCTTAGATTATGTGGAGCATCCACCATGCAAGTCCCTGTGTATGAGCTGTTACTATAGAAGCAATAACATAATAGGAAGAGCGCATTAACATTAACCTTAACATTAATATTAATAATTGTTTATGCCTGAGTCCAAGCTGCTGTTATACAAAAATAATGCACACCTCCTGACCAATCAGATTCAAGAATTCAATCACGCTGTGGTATAAAGCAAATTAATCAACACTTTCTGACGAATCAGATTTGAGAATTCAATTTGCTGTGGTATAAAAGACAATTAACACACACTGCACCTGAAAACAGACAATCTACAGTTTCTAACTGTGCACCTACAAGCTCAGGGTCAGTGTTAGTGCTGAAAATGATGCATCATTCAAACAATATCTGCTCTGTGATTGAAGACATGTGAAGTGACTTATTTGGTAGGTTTATAAATAGAAATAAACTGGCAGCTCCTGTACTATTAAAATCTGCAGGATGCTCCGAGTACCCCACCACTGTCTCTTTCCTACAGAGACGAATCGTCTTTACTTATAGACTGTTTACTCTTTAAATCACAGTATAAGATTTGAAAAAGAAAATGAGTAGAAAACTACATTTTTTAAAGCATGAAGGACAGCAGAGTTTATATGCATCACTCTGGAAATAATCTTTTACCAGAAATGTCTGGTAAGCCAATATTACACAATATCTACACACCAGAAAAACCTCTTGGAAAGTTCTTTACAATGCTACATCAGTTACTTTACAAAAAAAAAAAAAAAAAAAACACATTAATGATCATGCAAGTAATCAGAATGAAATACCTCCTAAACCTCTTATAGTAACTTGTAAATATGTCCCTGCTCTGAAACAATGACATTAATCTGATGTGACATAATTAATATGTGATATAATATGTGTGTGGAATGTTTTGCTTGGTTTCCTGAAAAAATTTAAAACTTTTGCCAGCTTTTAGCTGAGGTATAATGTGTTTATGTGCACATTTATTAAATTTTAAACACATTAGTACAACTAGTGAAATTGACCTAATCTGCCGGCTATTTTCAAGACAAACGTTCTAAGAAGGTGCAAAAAAAAAAAAAGAAAAAGAAAATCTGCGGTGCAACAGAATCAAAGCATCTCACACTCCCAAACCCTGAGCTTCCTGAACAGACGGCTCAGCATGCCCTGTGAAGGAGATTTGGTTTGTGATGTGGAATCGGCGACATGGTGGTTTTTCTCCAGATTCTACGAGCGTTTCATGTTCTCATGGTTCGGATCTGATCTGTTTGGGAAAGGAAGCAGTGAAGTCAACAGTCACTCCAAATACAAACTGGCGACTCATGAAGCTCACAAACGGGGACTAGGATGTAAACACAATTCTGAGCTCTAACACAATTTGAAGATATTTGATCACTTGAATCCTGTATCATAACTTATCAGTTATAAATGCTAGGTTTTTTTTACACATAGATTGTGTGCATAATTCTGGATACAGCTGAGAAGTGGCTGAGTTCATGGTCAAACTATAATTACACTTCACTACATCACCACAAGTTTGTTTAACTACAAATACTTACGGTGCAAATTGTTCTATAGATGCAAAAAAAAAAAAAAACCCAACAACAAAAAAACATGAATCCTTAAATTATATAATAATGTCATTCCTGACATTACAGTTAATTCAGAGGAAATGGATCATCGTTGATTCACAATCATCAAAGTTTTACCCTAATAAAATGACAAATCTGTACCTTGCAGCCAGTCGACTCCCTCCTGTAGACCCTCCCCCTGGACAGCGTTACTGGCACTGAGACACACACACACACACACACACACACACGTCTATATCAATGTTGTGGTTTAGGAAGATGATGCAATACTAAAACCTCTTCTCTACTCTGTGGGCTGTAGTGAGCGAACACCAGAACCCCAGGAAGTTTTTAAATCTAACTTTATGGCCATATTGTCCTACCAGATGTGCCATGGTTTATCTTTGATGTTCTCCAGGCAGAGGAGCTGAGAGACCTTCACTGAGGACAGAGCGTCTCTTAGATCCATTTTATTAGCAAAGAACAGGATGGGGATCCTCCTGTGTTTGATATCTACATAGACAGAAAAAGCACAGTATTACTTAAGAGAGGTTACTATTACTACAATAACAACTACTACTACTACTATCCCTGCCACCATTACTACTACA
>CM074941.1:12809982-12821577 GCA_037576815.1 Pangasius larnaudii | reverse complement strand
ATTTCTCATTTTTATTAGCCTTTGAAAATCTTGTAAAGAGAGAAATATTCCACCTCATGTGCTCAGAGATGTCATGAAAAGTGAACCAAGGCTGTGTTGCCTGGAGAGAGGAAATTTTCTCATTTGTTTGCTCTGTCCTCGTAAATGCTCCAGAGGTCGGGAAGTCTTCTATAACCACTGAGTAGATGTCTTCATACTTTAGAGATGTAAATGACAAACATAACAGGGCATCAACATCAGGAACAAAGAGGATAGAACTGAGTGACATTAATGATGTCACAATTGTGAGGTCCTTCAGCCCACTGGTATAGGAACTCATTATATTTAATTCAGTCGTAATGTCATCTAACCAGCGGTTCATGTTGCTATCTGTGAAGGGTGGTATGTAATGGGTGTTCAGGATGTCCTCCCGTGCCTTGTCCTCCTATGCTCCACTCCGAATAGCTGGCAAAACTCTGAACAGTGCCTTCTGAAATGATCTCTTATAAGAACTGTTTAGGTTGTGAAACTTTAGCAACCTGTCTTTTAGGTCAGGGGAATCATCTGTCATTTGGCTTTTGACCAAACCATTGCATTTTCTTTCAACCTCTCCCATGTCCTCTAGCAAATTTTCTGTTTTACACACCAGACTCATGCTGATTTCTCTCACCAACTTGGCAGATTTATCATCCAAAAGTTTGAGAGGATACAGCCATACTTTCAGTGAATCGCCATCGTTTCATTTCCTTTTGCTTCCTTGTTTCATAAGAGTGGGCAACTTCTTGTACATCTCCAAGTCTTCCTTGTATGTGGTGGGGTTTTGTTCAAGTTCATAGTCAACATAGAATGTGACGCTGATATTCTCAGCCAGTTCCTTTCCTCTTCAGTCTTTACAGATCCTTTCCCCTCGACAGAAATGGTAGAGATCTTCTTGATCACTGCATGAAGGTTTCTTTCAGTGTCTGGTTTGCTCTGGTTTTCAGCAGTCGTATGATCAAACACCATGAAAGCCTGAGCTCCATACAGTACAACTGTAACTACATGAGTGGCTGTTTGCTGGTCTAATACTTGGATATGTGATATTGGCAAGCTGAGTTATAGTGAGTTGTTAAAATTTTTTTGTCTGGCTGTACTGACGTGCTGAGGATTTGGTATCATGCAGGTACTTGGCCGACCCTCCAGTCTCCACCAAAGCACATATAAAACTGGCTTTCAGGGAAGCGCTCACATCTAGGAGACTGGCCTGATCTGTCTTAGGCTGCTGATGCACATCAGGATTGTCACACAAGGCTTTGGAAACCTAAACAACAGAGTTATAAAATTATAGATATCTCACAGCTATAATCTACCTCTTAAAGATTAAGGGTGTCTATTGGTGTGTTACAATCATAGTTTGATATCACACTGCCTTAACATGACACTGAGTGGATATGAGTAGATATCGATGGTGAAATGACCAGTGAAATGAACATAAGAATCCTAAAGTGAGCAGAATCTTAATGCTGCGGCATAAAAAGACTTCTAGAAAATTGCATGCTTCCAAGTTTGTGGCAACAGTTTGGGGAAGAACCACATTAAGCTGTGATGAACCAATGCAAACTGAAAGTATATTACTACTCCATACATCAATATTTTCAATAATGTCATAAATAAAACTAGACATTGCTAATAATGTAAATAATTTAAATAATTCAAATATAGTACCTGTAATAAAAGAGTCACTGTGGCAGTCATACAGCATGCCTGGATATAGGGGTCTTCCCAGGGCTGCCATGCATCTGGAATTTACTGTAAGAGAAAAGGTCAGGATGAAGGAATTGTTACCTTGTTCTACCAATCCTATACCCAAATGATCATATAATTCCACCTGAAATCAAGTTTAGAAGATATGGGAATGCACTGGATGAGCATGCCAGACAATTGCCCATATTTATCAAGCCTCTCAAAGTAGGAAATCAGTCTTAACTACTCAACAAATTTTGACAGCAAAGCAGTTTTGGCATAATTATTGTTCATATGACCAAAAGCAATTTTTAAAGATTCCTAATAAATAAGTACTCATAATACAGTATTTTCTATATACATCTTCTGTAAGTTGAAGCAATATGAAACAGAAAGCAATGTAGATGCACTGAAGAATGAACAAGAAGTGGCCAGGTGGAGCAGAGAGGGAAAAAAAGCCCTTCAAGCTACAAGCCCTCCAAGACATTTGTTGCAGTATTATCAACAAATATAAAAAAATAATAAATACAATTTTTTATTGCCTAAAGAGATACACATATTGATGAAGAATTTTTGGCTGTATAAAAGCATGGGTCAAAGATGGCACATTTGGCTCCTTTTACAGGGTGCTAGTAGTGGAGGCATTTAAAAAGGTGACCTGGGAATTGCTGCTGAAGTTGTGCTCCGCCTCTGTGATAATGTCAAAACCGATGGCCACAAAGTTTTTTTTTTTTTTGGACGATACCACTGTATGATAAACTTTGTGATCAGGGAATGCAGACTAGAGGCACTTACAGAGTCAACCACCTAAAAGGAGCTACAGGCAAGCTCAAGACCCTCAGTGGGATGAAAGAAGAGGGAAGAGGAGCATCATGACAACCAGAGAGAATGTAACCATGACATGATGGCGTGATAGGGACGTCATTCATCTGGCATTGACCTGTGCTGGTAAATATCTTCAGGATGTTGAGATTAAAAAAAAGGAGTAAAAATGAGCATGTGAACCAAATACTCCATCCACTTGCAGTTAGTCACATGGGCGGAGTGGATCTGGTGGAGCAGTGCATTGCACTGTATCCACACACAAGAACAAAATGGATTATTTGAATTTTCTGCCACTTCCTGGAGGTAGTATGTTTGAACACACGGGCACTTCATCAGATGAAGAACACACCTTCTTGTCACCTGTTGAAATTTAAAGCATCGATTGCCCAGGCAGTGATCAACACTGGGCCTGTGCAAAAGCACTCTTGAGGGACGTCCAAGAGAAGGAACCAGGTCAAGACGCCATGTATTATAGTATTGGAAAGGTTTGGCCTAGAAGTGCTGTCACCAAGAAACACAGTAACACACAGCAATTCAC
Organism: Pangasius larnaudii; assembly: GCA_037576815.1. Lineage (NCBI taxonomy): Eukaryota > Metazoa > Chordata > Actinopteri > Siluriformes > Pangasiidae > Pangasius > Pangasius larnaudii. The sequence continues at coordinate 12,818,513 of CM074941.1, read as the reverse complement.
AGTATTTATGAGTATACAGGTTAAACGTTTTCATAATCTGTTAGTGTTAAAAAATGGGCAAGATCAATAAAGATTGCTAAAGATCAAATAAAAATAAAATTACTAAAAATATATTATTACTAAAACTATGTTGTTGTTATTGTTATTATTATTATTATTATTATTATTATTATTATTATTATTATATATTTTTGAAAAGAATAGATGGTATGGATTTCACAGAGGAAGTCTCTGACACCAAAATATTAATGCTTACTGCTTTAATTTGATTTATTAATGTCCAAATAGCTAGATAATTTAATTGGTTACCGAGCTACTGCGCAACGTAGGTCATCATATCCTCACCTGTGTTTTCTTCTCTTCATTAACTCTTTGTGTTGTCTGCATGTGAAAGCCCTGCCATCTTGTTATAACAAGAAAATATCTAACATCACGTTATAATGTTAAAACGTCATGTTATAACGAGAAAGACATTTGAGATAATCAGTCAGTGCAACACTTAATGCTCGACTTAAACCACACTAAGATTGTAATGTCAGTGAACAGTGTAGACAATATTGTCATACACGCACATTACAAAGAAATCTCAAATCCCAGTGTTTACCGACAACGAGACTGAAATTGGCTTCTTATTTGCCAGATTTTTATTTGGAATTTCTGTTTCATATTAGAAGGTCAAATAGTTATGATCTTGTGTATATACATGGCACCACGAAGTGCCCTTATATAACATATCTCATCATTTTGACTTCTCACTATTCTCACTATTTACCTTGTTATTTCAAGATATTATGTCACTGAGTTAACTCATTATCTTGACTTAACACTTAAATATATTATTACTTTAGCATATCTTATTTCTACTTAATAGACTAGATATTATATCGATATTTTCAGCCATAATCTCATTATTTTGACTGAATAAGTTAAAATATGTTAAAAATAACTAGATGTTAAGTCAAAAGAACAACATATCATCTTGAAATGATGAGTTTTTAAGAAAAATGTAAGAAAGAGGAATGATATATATATCATTTTAATATAATAATATAACAGTTGTTGTTACCATTATCTTGTTGACACACACAGTAATTTAGCAGAAGAAGGCCTATTTCAGTTGGGTTGGAAATGTTGCTGAAATCTGTAAACCCCGGTTAATGATATGATCTTGAACACAGTTGAAGAAAGGTACGTTTAAAGCCACTCAATGCGAGCTGCTAGACTGTAGGCTGGACTCTTTACTGCCTGTAGCACAAGTCGAGTGTCTTTATTAATGGTCCTGCCCCACCACAATCTATAACCAAGAGCCGCTGTCCTTACTGTTAATTAGCCAAATCCATTTGTATATTTTCCCTATTTCTCTATTATTTAGAACAGTAAACACAATCCTACCTCCTACCACTAGAACCCATCGATCAGTAGCACGCCGTGATTATTAAACACGTACAGGCCGTGCACTGGTGGGGCAAGACTCTGAGACCTGACCTCCTGATACACAGTTAAAGAACAAATAACCTGCAAATAATGTTATTTTATACTGAGTTTATGTCTGTAATTGTGTTGCTAATGGCAGCTTAGTCATTTAATTAGAATAGTCGATTATGCCTAATTTGCATAATGGTCACACTCATTCACAAATTAACATATTTAAATGAAGTAAAGAAAGGAATCAAGTGCATAGAGCCATGAAGGTACAATACATGTACAATAGATAAAAAAAAAATTACAAAAAAAGGCAAAGGCAAAGTGGAGAAGTGCTGAAGGTTGATGATTTGCAGCTGAGATTTATATTTTAGCTTCACTTTAATAATCTGTACATGTTGCATGTTGCAAACACTGTGTACCTGTAATACTCTTGTCCTTGTTTGCACTTTTTACATTAATTTACAGCTTATATTAATTTTAGTGGAGCAAATGCCAAGTCGAATGCCATGTGCTGAATAAAATGATTTCGTGTGTTTGTCACTGGTTATGGTGTGTATACAGTATGTGGCACTTGTTCTCACAGTGGGATCTATGGTTCTGGTGAAAGATAGCCAGAGCGTGAGTGGTAATCTTTTTGTTACAAGAAATCCAACCATTATCAAAGATATATAGTTATTAACCTGTTTGACTGGTCATTTGAATTAAATAGGTTTATAAGTAACAGCAACTTAGAAACATCAACGTGTTATGGAATAAAAATGCTGTAAGGCTCCAGTCAATAGCCAGAACATTACTGTACACAGTTGAATAATGAGGTTAATATTGAAACATTTAGATGAAGGGATCTCTCTGTGGAAACATACTGAGAATCCTTGATATACGGTATGTTACAGTGCATGTCGCAGGATTATCTAGTGGTATTGAGTGTAAAAAGCGTTTGCATCACGTCAGTTTTTCTTAGTATCCAACAACATCTGTTTGATTGTTCGAGTTAAGGATTTGTGCATGGGACCGGCGGAGACACGTTATATCATGGTGACCTGCTCAAAAATGACAAAACACACAAAGCATCCATCATCGTTTATTTCTCACAAACATCCAACCTAATCAATCCACTTGAACCTCTTTATTAATCCATCATAAATTATAAAAAATAAGATACTATTGTATTACTAGTCCCTATTCGCTCTAGCGTGTGCAGAAACAATTCAGCGGTTTCTCTCGACGAGTCCTCAGGGTCCTGAACATATGTTCCACTACAAGGACAGCCTCTGCATGTGGCATGTTAGAGAGTGTGTGTGTGTGTGTTTATAAAGTAAGCAATACAGTGCATTAATAGGAAAATACACTAACCTGCGAGGCATGTGTGTGTAAAGTAGGCAATCGAGGGTATCACTGATTTATTGTTAGGCAAGCATAACGTGTGTGTGTGTGTGTGTGTGTGTGTGTATGTGTGTCTGTGTGTGTGTGAGAGAGCGACCGAGGACTTTCTCTGCTACACACCATCCTACACTCAATAACTGTATTCTATTTATACTATAACCGACCCCTATCTAACTCACCATGACAATCTCGTCTGTCTCAGTAAGTAAATAAATAAATAAATAAGTAAATAAATAAATAAATAAAAGTGCTCTATAAATCTTGTGCATCACAGCAGAGTATGTAGGTCTGTAAGGTGAAGACCGGTGTGTACGTTTGAGTGTGTGAGGTCTGATGCAGAAGCACGAGACCATGGCTTTCAATCTTCCAGAAGGTCCAGAGCGTTCTTGCACGGCATAGCTGACTGCCTGAGGAGGTCAATGGTTTTGTGCGGCGTTTTTTTTTTTTTTTTTTTTTCCTTTTCAAAATACAATTCTCTACTCCTACTCCTTAATCTTGCGTCTTTTCTTGTTCTTCGTAAAAGACTGCACAATATTGCTGCAGAAAAAAAAAAACAATAAATAAAAAAAAAAACCCCGACATACACATGTACATATAAATACCAGCATAAATATCAGATGATAAATGATGGGTCATAGCCATACAACTCCACTCAACATTCAACGTCTCTCGATTCCTGGAAGTAGCATGATAAATAAATGATAAATATCTATTAAGACACGTACTTTGTTACATTAAAATAGCAAATATACTATTAAAAGTTCTCTGACTGTGAATCCAGCCAGTCACAGAACTTGAGGATGACTGACAGATGATATCACCATAGTGACAGTGCCATGTTTCCAACCCTGATTGGTTGTCCATCTCCCAGAGACTCTTTGTTTCACACTGGTCCCTTTTCCCCTTTGATTGCTTTTTCATTTGGAAGCCTTCGACGGCTGGTTGAAAAGTTTTGAGAAAGCCTGAAGTTCTCTCATCGCGGTTAGTAAAACAGACCAGGCCTGACTATTTGTGTATGTGTGTGCGCGTGTATGTGTGTGCACGTGTATATGTGTGTTAGAGTAAGCGCGTGTGTGTGTGTGTGTGTTTGTGTGTGTGTGTGTGTGTGTGTGTGTGTGTGTGTGTGTGGGGGTGTTGGCCGGTCCGTCTCATACGTGGAAGCCACTCTGTTGAATGTGCAGGAGCTGCAGTCGCAGTGTCTGTATGCTGCTCACTATCCTCCTCTGGTGGCCGATCAGGGACACGCCGATCCTCCTGACATCGCTGCCGAGAGGACAGACGACATTGTACGTGAGGGACAAATGTCTGCTATAAACCGCAGCGTTCTATAACACCGCATCTATACTGCATTAATATGAATGTGCTCGTTCTGCTACGTTATAATTGCTATAGAAACAACTACGGCACATAATCCACAGAATCAAGAACTAAAAATAATCAGATTTAAAAAATGTGCTGGTGTTTAAGAAATGTAAGGAGATGTTTATTTAACATTTATGTGTCAGCACTTTTCAACAGTCAGCAGATTTACAGGACAGAGGGGATTCTCATTTCTTGGTAACATGATATCTGACACACTTTTTGTCTTATTACCTTGAAGAGGTTCACAACATTAAATGTAACTATAAATGGATAAAAAGTATATAAAACACGTTGGGACATGCTCTTATGGGATCATAATAAAATTCTGTGTTGTGCTGCATTCCACCACCTCACTGTCGATTATTTTCCTCTAACAGCACACCCCCAAGTGTGCTGAGTCAAGTCTTAAGCACATAGTGGATACAAAAAGTTGCAAGTTTTTCTAACGTAAAGAAATGAAACCATGTTCTATCATGTCAGATGACTTACGCAACCAGTTTATTATACGTTTTTTCCTGATCTTTTTTTCTTCTTCACCCATTTCCTTTTGTTTTTCACTTACATTTTTTTGGCTGCTCTATCACATTAAAGGTGGAAAAAGATCTGATCTGATTTCTCTTGATTTCATTTTTTTTTTAAATAAAACAAAACCCTGCAACTTTAACAGGGGTGTGTGGACTTTTTTTTTTTTATATCCACTCTAGGTCCAGCCTCAAGTTTATTATTTTTGCTTACTGTAAATTCCATGTCTTTTTCAGTTGTCACAAATCACCGAGACTTGTCTTACTCACTCGATGCTCATGCTGGAGATGGAGTCCAGAGTCGTGTACCCTGCTGCTATGAAGTTGCTCTTGTACTGACTCATTTTGATGGAGTCCAGCCAGTCGCCGATGGAAATGAAGAGAGGATAGTCAGGCAAGTCTTCTGGGGATTCGGGTAAACTGTGCAAACACCAAGGACAAACACGGCACCGTTTAAACTGAGGCGCATGGAGGTCTCGGCGAGATAACTCACCGTTATAAGTCAATAGGTCATGGTCAGAAAAGAACAAAAAAAAAAAAACTCTGCACATGACACAGCAAATTCATCCTACTGAGTTTTGGAAGGTGACAAATTGGTACCTCATGTTAACATCTCCTAACTAAAGCAGCATGAGATCACCTCGGCAAGGACAGAACTCCCACAAGGATCCTCATGCACATTACCGTGCAGCTCACTCAGCTCATGAAGGACTTGATAATTAGCTCATGAGTAGACACTATAAAGTCTGTCATTACCATTACTGGGGTCGTCTACTGACATCTATAATTTATAATAATTACCACTGTTCTGAGCTGTTAGTTCTGTACGAATGCTCTAATCTCAATCATTCCTACCTCTGTGAACATTACATAGCAGACAGTACATTATTATTTTATCAAATGACCAATCTAATCCTGCATAAATTCAGCCCTCACTGCTGGTAAATTCTGCACAGCTTCTAAATAACGTTCTAGTAAAAGGAAGATAGTACAGACATCGATGTCTGTAATTATTTTACTGACTTGCTGCTACTGGTGTTTGACATTTACACATCGAAACATTCATTATCTGACGGCCGCAGTAGTAGAGTGGTGGCTGGAACTCCACCTGTGCACATCCTCCACCAGCGTGAGGAGGCTGCTGGGGTTGCGGATGAGCTTGTCCAGGAAGCTGAGAATATCGTGGAAGTGAGGCCGCCTGCTGCGCTCCTTCTGCCAGCAGTGAACCATCAGCTGGTGCAGAGCTACGGGGCAGCCCATGGGTGCCGGCAGCCTGTAACCCTCCTCTATGGACAGGATCACCTGCAGGGAGGACACACGGTGGAGCTGGTCTTTCAGTATTGCTTATGGAGTGCTTGAAATGATCAATATAGTCATATAGCGTATCAATTAACTATCACGTAACGAGTAAGAGCCTCGCGTGAAGTCTTCGCTTGTCTCCTGCGCACGGCAGCTAGGTGAACTCTACTGACAAACATGCCTGTTCATTACAAACAAGGTGTCTCCAAACCAATCCATTTCATGACTCCGAGCACTGGCAATCTTCTTCTTGTAGTCATGGATACTGTCATGAAATTTTAATACATACACGACGGCTAACACCACAAGGCAGAGAGTATGTGAGCTAGTAATGTGGTTTCTTCATTGTGTAACCCTTGGAGACATCATCTGAGCATTAGGTATGCTGAGGTCTTTAAATGGTTTTACATTATAGATAACCATAGATAACCAATCATTTCAGGGAGGACCAATATGGTGGCTAAGTATCATTAGCTAAGTAGGAGACACATTCTGCTGCTAGATGGTCCAACATGGATACCTGAAAGATTTGCTCTTCCCAACAGTTACACCGTACTGTTTGACTCTGCTACACCCGTACACTGTAATGATTTATAAAGAGGATGGGTTCCACTTTGAGTCCCTCTCAAAGTTTCTTCCTCATGATATCTTCCTTGCTATTCGAGATCTAAATCTACATCTGGAGTCCTGTAAAGCTGCTTTGTGACAGTACATATTGCTAAAAACCCTCTACAAATAAAATGAAATTGAGCTCACATCCTGATTGGACATCTCCCAGTATGGCCGCTCTCCATAAGACATCACTTCCCACATGACGATGCCGTAGCTCCAGACGTCGCTGGCTGAGGAGAACTTCCTGTACTGGATGGCCTCTGGAGCCGTCCAACGGATAGGAATCTTCCCTCCCTGCAAAAAAAAAAAAAAAAGTATCAATATCTCTTACCATCAATCTTCAACTTTATCTTCGTACACTTCAAGGCAGTTCATCTTCAGTCTAGTTATAAGACTGCCAGGGTTTCAAGTCATACAGAGAAGATCCCATTTCCACATAATTCACTACTCTCCTGAAAATCCAATACGTGTGGATTGCGTTAGCTGACCACCGACTATCTCATATAGTATTAAGAGTAGATTTCGATGATTCTTGGTGCAGACACTCCATTATCTTCTCACACTATCATCCTACAGAAATTGCTCTCAAAGTCCACTTATACTCTACACGCTCAACTCAGTTATACAGCCAGGTCCTCGGCTAAACCGCATTTGTTGAGTCCAGCTGCACAGCCGCGTCTCTGGCTCACGATCCAGACAAATTAAAGAAATGGGAGTAGAAGACACTTTTGGAGCCAGCACCAGCATGGAGCCAGGGATCTTCTAAGCAGTATTACAGAAGATGAGTGTAGTGTTGGGTTTCTCAAGCACAATCTTTGCCAATTATATTTAACATAAACTCATTTTATTTAATGAGTGTTAAATGAGAGCTTATTTAGCACCAGAAGTGATTCTGGAGACTTTAGGCTCCAAAACATTGAGCTAACAAACCATGTAGGATAGTTTTTATACTCTCTCAGAGGGCTAGATAGATTTTTTTACTGCTTTATGTAAGGAATAACACGACAGACTGCCGTTTTATGAAATCGATGCATGCCAGGGATGTGATGCAGAAATGCTTTATAATTATATGTGTTATTAGACTTTATTCAGCTTCTCAGAATCTATAGCAGGTGTGTGTGTGTCTCACAGTGGTGGTGTAGGAAGCCTCTGGGTCGTCCTCCAGGACCCTGGATAGGCCGAAGTCCGACACCTTACACACCAGGTTGTCATCCACCAGAATGTTCCGGGCTGCCAGGTCCCGGTGGACGTAGCCGATGTCGGACAGGTACATCATACCGGAGGCGATGCCGCGCAGCATACCGACCAGCTGGATGACGGTGAAGTGTCCGTCGTGCTTCTGCATTGTGAAAGAGAGAGAGACAGAGAGAGAGAGAGACAGAGACACACACACAGACAAAAAAAGCAACTGCTAAAAATGATACAGCCAGTCCGATTTCTCTCTCATATCTGGTGCTTATAGATCAGTGAACATCCTCTGCTCCTGATCATCTCTGACTCTAAATTCTTAATGACTAAAATAATAAAAGAAACAGGCTTCATGTTTTTAATGGCTAAGACACTACTAAAGAAAGGTGCAGAAGCACATCTACTCCTTCACCTCAATATAATGCAAGGAGCTATAAATATTCATGATATGCAAATTAAAAACAACCAACACTACCCTGGTTAAGTTGTGTTGTGATGTCTTCTGATGTTCTGAATGCTATTCTGTAATGTGTGTCTCTACGAGCATTTCTTGTAGTTTACGGCCTGACAAAATAATTAAAGATGAACCGTGCTCTGTAATTTGTATCACAAGCTGCATTTGAATTAGCATGAAACAAATGAAGAAAATATGCCACAATCAATACATTTCCTTTAGAGCTTTACACCATTACTGACGTTTCCTTTTTGCACAATTAGGCAGCATGACTTTTGCACAACCTC